>UELU01145981.1:49123-74958 GCA_900490025.1 Megastigmus dorsalis
CCCCCCCGCGCTCGCATTTGAATTTAATGCCGCGCATCTTCCTCTTCCTTCTCTCCGATCTAAACCGCTTTCTTCGCAACGGGGCTATCAGCATAACGCGGCATTATGCTGATTCAAACGGGCCGTGCATGTATATGTATACACGTGTATATACCTGTAGATGTCGCAAGACGATTGTGCGAGGCGAAGGAGGTATATTTGCAGCGTGTGCGGAGAGACAAAAGACGGCTCCGCAGCGGATGGGGAGGAAAGAAGTCGTCGCGGCTCTCTGTACTACACTGCAGCCACTTGCGCGGATGTCTATAGGAGATGCGCGGGATATCGAGTGTCTCTATCTTCTGTTCGAGCAAGGGGTTCGACACGCTCTTTTTGCACTGATTTCGCGAAACTGTGTTAAGACAGGAAGAGGTCGAGAAAAAGTTTACTTGGTTCTCGTCTATATCATATAATATCCTCAATTTCAACTTACTAAATAGATAAGCTTCATTCAAACAATTCAATGTTAATTGTTTAAATGAAGAGAGCAATGAACTTTTTTTTAAATTTCTATAATGGGATTGCAGTGCTAATGTAGGCGCACCTATACCCAGCAATAACACAAATTTCTGCATATCCGTCCAAATTTTTTTTAAATGAATCATGTATTGTGGATAAAATTTCAATATTAATTAACAATCAGCTATTTTGGATATTTGATATTATACAGATGTTATATATATAGGTACAGCATTTGCTAGCCAACTACAAATACCATACAAAATTACTTCTATAAATATTTCGATACTGATCGGCATGTGTTGACTAGCAAACCCGTATTTAGGCCCTCCATAAGCGAGAAAATATCATAATCTGCATGGAGAAAAGATTATACACAGAATCATCGGCTCCACCATAGGATTCGAAACAAAAAAAACACTATACGATCGATATCTATTTTCTTATTAGCGCCGCGTTTAGTCTCGCCACGCGAATAAAAAACAAAAGCAGCGTGTCGAAAAATGGCGAAATTAGTCGAGAGAGAGAGAGAAAGAGAGAGTATCGCACATACACACGCAAAGGGCCGGGCGGCCAATGATTACGATGATTATGAGGGGCCGAGAGAGGCAACTATTATAATGCACGCGGCTACGGCAACGGCGGCGCGCGTCATAACGAGCCGGAATTCCTTTCGACGTATATACAATATCGACCTATTATTAATTCTTCCGTCCCGATCTTCTCTCCTCTCGATCTCGCGCGCCGACTAGTCTCGACACGTCCCTGTATACATATGCCACGCTTGGACTGCGCTCTCGAAGCCATAGGTTTCACGCTTATAGTTACACGCTCGAGCCGACCAGAAAATTACTCCACAAGTGATTTTTGGCATCGGCTCTGGACGTGGCTGCTGCTGCTGCTGACACGGTCTGTTCTTTTTAATGACTGCCGAAGCGCCAACGAGAATACTTACAAGAATTATTTAGAAGTGAAGGATTTTCATCGACCCATACAGGATTTTTAAGTGAAACAATACTACTAAATGGAAGATCTGAGTAGATTATTTGAATAGTTAATAACATAATTAATGATATTGAACTAAAGCTTTTAATGCCGGAAATGCTTATATATTGTGCTTATCTACAATTGCTAATTAAGCATCGACACGCAATAACGCAACATTATTAGATAAAGCTGTAATTATGAACAACTAAAATTAAATTGAAAAGCAATAAGTAAAAGTTGATTCATCGCAATAACCAAATATATATATATATGTATACGAGTAGCGCAAGATAATCGGGAGAATTTTTTGAAAGCGCGCAAAGTGGAATGCCTTGGCGTGTCGTTCAATTCCGGTTGTCAGCTTACTCGCCAGTTTACAAACACCCAACGTTATTATCGTAAGTGCATTGGCACAACAGATGGGTTACAACGCAGTTTCGCAATCGTTCTGCGCAGTGCATATAATAACGCGCACAAAGGCAGTATAACAGTAGCTTTTCCAATGCACTTCGCGCTTCACGACAATATATATATATATATATATATATATATATACAAACGCCGCACGCGGCTCGGAACTCGACGACGACCCATTTTTCCCTCGGAGAATTTATTCGCGTGCTCCAGAGCTGACGTAATAATATCTTTATTGCGCGTTATATCGAGGCTCGTTTCGTGCGATCGCATCGCTCCTGATATCGTCGATGAATTTCTTTTTTGTCTCATTCGATTATGCTGCTTTTGATTACAGTTTTATTAGCGGGAATGAAGGGAATACTTATTATAGAGAGATGTAGACCAATCGGATTGCTTATATTGATTATTTCATTAATCAACGAGGTAACCGATTGAATCGGTTTCAGTAGATGCAAGTGTCGAATATCAGATTGTAAATTATTCAGCAGTATCGTTTATTTTATAGGATTGCAGACATTGTAAATATTTAAATGATGTTATAAATATATTAATTATTTACTTTTAAAATGTTGCGATTCCGTATTATTTATTACCCTGCAGATGTTATATAAATAAATACATCATCAATTAATATTATAAAACAGTTTTAATCAACTACTGTAAATCAATACTACGGATTTATGGTACCTTCCGGATACCAGATAAAATATTTTTGATATCTGTGAAATAACAAATTAGTTAGGAAATCAAGTTGTTCTAGTAAATTGTCACTAAATAAGCATCAGTGAGTCACTTTATTTGCATAATCTATATTTATACATATCAATTGTCATATGGATTGCAATTAATTATTCTCGATAGAGCGATATGAGCATTCAGTAAACAGGTTTATACAAAAAAATAGTCAACCAAACACATAAAATGACTCATAATGGAGACTCGATTTTGTAATTTGATTAACTTTCGTAAGTTCTCACATCAGTTTTTGTATGCATTAATTAAAAACCCCAAAAAAATCCGTTTCTACGGTACTACCAATTTAAGTGTTAAGTCATCAAACCTAATTTCAATATTTTTTTCCAAAATATTAGCATGCATAAAATCGTACGCTTAACATACATTTCATACACGATTGCAAAAGGAACTACCTCTTCGAATCAAAGCGCCTCGCGGAATTGATCCGTAAAACACCGTTGGCGCTTATAAAATCTCACAAACTATACTCAAATCAGCCGTTTATTAGCGCCGTAAATGCGAAACAGCTCCAGCATTTGAATAGGTAATTCGTAAAAATAAAAAAAAACCAGCCGATTCATCGCGCTCTAAATCACCATGAATCTCTGCTATTCGAACTACGCTACCCATCGGCGCGCATACGCATAAAAGGGCTAAATATACATATTGAACGCTCGGGGGGCAATCGAGTTATCCGGTGGCTATACACGTATGCACTCCATTGATAATCCAAAAAAAGACATTTCCAGTAAATATAGGTGGACTCGCGCGCGGCCGCGCCGTTACATAAAACACGAGTTCGCTGCATATTAATCTAGAAATACGCTATACGTATATGCATCGGCGGATAATATATAGAATGCACGTATATACACTCGTGCATCACGCGTCGTTTCTTATCTCGAGGAGAGGCGAAAGAGAGAGCAGCTCGGTGATGTGCAGCCTATATTACTCCTGCTCTCTTTGCGGCTTCGGCTTTTATAATGCGCTCGGACATAACGAGCTCGACAAAAGTGCAGGATGCTGTGTGTGCGGTTGGCGCCGACACTGACGATCTCGCGCGCTGAGTGAAAATGCATCGCGTTATACACGGAGTATTCCAGGTCACGTGCGCGCGCAGGCGTCAAATATTCTAAGCAATGTGCATGGGTGGAAAGAGTGGCTGAGCGAAGTGTATATTATAAACAAATTTATTAATTAATTAGTTGGTAGAAAGTTGAAGATAAACGATAATGTGGTCGTCGTAGAGCTATAGTGAAAGTCTTTTATAGTCGAATTAGTTGGTAAATTTTAATTAATTCCGTTTTGAAAAAGCTTAAGTGTATCGCGTTGAAAGTTTGAAATCCTGGAAAACAAGTTGATTTGAGAACAGAATTTGAAAGTTTTACATGGTTAAATCCTAGTAAAAATAGTTAAATGGGTGATTGTGTTTATCGCTGATTAATTTTCATAGAAGAAATTATTCCAATCCCGCAATAAAACTAAAGAAAATATTCCCGATATAAAACGATATAGGATAATAACACAAAAGAAGATTTTCATATCAGTACGCATAATTACTGCATTACAAACATCTTACAATTTGTATCACTACAATTTAGTACTCAATAATTGTAATTTATGAAGCTTTCATTTATGAGATCAAGCTCGCGATTTGGTATGGAATGCCGCATATTTTACACACGTGCACGAAAGTAAAAAAGAGAATCGCCGCTGCAACTCTGCTCTACGACTCATCGTTGCGAAAGAGAGAGGATAAAAAAACTAGACGGATACATGAAGGAAATAAGAACGGATTACGCGGACTCTTGACTTTATGGGTTATTATCGAGCAGTTTGCTCACGCTCGGCGCAGCTTCCGAAGTCATTTTATGTTCACGTGCGCCGCGCGAGAGTATAACGTAGAGGAAGATGTTGCGGCCGATATATCTTAGAAAATACGAGAGGAGAGAAAGAACATAAGGGGGAGAGAGAGAGAGAGAGAAACTATTCAGGATAAATTACGGGCACACGGGGAAGTGCAGTGGAGAAGCTGTAGATAAAAATAGGAAGGCATAAGGAGGGAAAAACACATTGCCTTTGGTGCCAATGGAACTACGGTGAGTAGCTCGGCCGGATAGAGTTTATTATCTCGAAAAATGCGACCCCCTTGTTTTTGGCTGCATTTTTTTAACGAACTATTTAAGGTTGTATACTTAAGTTGTTGGTCAATTTACAGGTATATTTCTTTGTATTTTAAGTGTTTCCTCCTGATATACACAAACGTGAATTCCTTCACATTCGAATTTACGAGCATTTTATGGTTCACAAAAATTCGATTTGTGCAAACGATGTTGTAAAAATTTAATATTTAAACAATCGTCAAGGTACAGTTGTTCTTAATCCAAAGCTTCGTGAGGCAGAAAGTCGAATAAAAGGAATGGAAAAGATGTTAATATAAAGCTGAGATTGTAGTCGGAGGTAAGAGGAACCAGTTTTCGATGTAAACCTGATCGGCTTTCAAAACTTTGATTTGCTATATCGATGATCCCTATCCACATGTAAATTATTTAAATTACATCAAGCACAAAATATTAAACGCTCGGTCATTTACATAATTATCTGACGAGTCGAAATATGCATTCGCCGGTAACGATGAAGAAGACTCGTTTATAAAAATACAAGAGTCGACTTCAAAGGAAGAGATTCTTAGGAGTCAGTGGAAGTTCGCGTATCGCGAAAGAGAAACGAAGACCACAGCAGGAGCTTCGGTAACATAGAAGCAACAGATATATTAAGAGATGAGATCAAAGAGCTAATAAATGAAATAATTTATACATACATGAAGTTGATAAGTAGGACGCGTGTAACAAGGTAAATATGGCAACGAGATAGCGTACGGGACAAAGAAATGCAAATCGATGATTATTCCTACATACGTACATTTTTACCGCGCGCAAGTAAACGAAACGCAACAAAAAAGGTATATAAAGGTTATACGGTTACTCGATGCCAAGGTCCAGGTATACCTATAATAAAAGCATTCGGAGGCGTAATCTAGATATCGAGGAGAGAAACCGACACTCGGGCGCGCGCTCAAGGTATGCAAATTGGTAAATGCGCGTTATCTGCGAAATCCCCCCCTCCCTCCCTCTCTCCAGGGTTCGCGCGCGTCCTTCTCGCTCGACGCGATCCTTATCGTCGGGCTGAAATCGATGAAGCTATTAGATGAAACTCGGGGGATTTTTTTTATAAGTCAGTGCGCCGTCGCCTTGGTGGCGGCGCGCATATCCGGCAATTAAAAAATCCAACGGGTAAAACTGGCTTTTGATCCCCTCCCCCCCCCCCCCCCCCTCTCTACACACACATATATACACCTTATAACCTCCTGCTAACCGCGAGAGAGTTCCATTTCGCCATCTCTCAAAGGCTTTAATTAAATTCTCGACTTAAACTTGCGCACCGTAAATTAAGCTACTTAAACGCGAATTTTCATGCCTTCAAAAGTTTGACAGTTATGCATGGAATAGTTTTGTAATTGCTGCTTTGTCGTTGCTTTGCCCGGGCTGATTGTTAAATACAGACTTGTTTAGCATGGGATTATTACTGGTTACTGCACACTTGGTATTTTGAGCTTGTTTATTGTAGGCTGTGTAAGGCTATGAATTTAATTAAGGCGTTTTTTGCGGAAATCGTTTGAGTAATACAAGAATAAATATAGTACAACAGGAAGACTTTAGTCTCTATAATAATTTACATTTTAGATACCATATATTGGGAAATAGTAATTAATTCATCTGTTGATTTTGAAACGAATACAAAATGCATTGCATGCATATTGGTTCAAGTCCGTTTAGCTATCGTGATGCACTGTTGTTGATATCAACTGGTAATTCAAATATTTGTAAATGGTCTATTTAATGGAATGCTATATGATTGCTTTATAATTTATTTTGGGTTCAAACATTAAACAACATATTAATTTACTTTATTGAAAGTGTACTTTTAATGTCAACATTTTTTATTCAATATAGAAACACAATGCACATTCAAATGTTTACTTTGATTCATATATATATCTATACATATATATATATATGAATCAAAGTAAATATTTGAATGTGCACTCGAATGTCCATCGGCAGTTGGGTAACTTTATCTCCTTTATAGATAACAGCACTAAATATTTCCCTTCTGGTAGTCCATTCTCAAAATAATAACAGATAAAAAAAAGGAAACTCGATAGATATAAATATTAAATCATACAATGGCTGCAATCCATCCTGAAAGCTTCTTTACATGTCCATATATATTTAGGTTGAGCACACATACTAGGTTCAAGGCTACCAACTCAAAATGCATCGCGAGTGCATTCGGCGTTCATCTATTGTAAAATATAATCATCCCCAATAATCGGATTAATTGCCGATCGAACCCAATACAATCGAAGCCTCTCTATACAGTACGCACAGTACGTAGCCCATGGCTACGGCTACACAACCGAGTCCAGTTTTAACTGCATTATCGTCCAATAAAAAGCTTAATGAAGACTTGGGCCAGCTCGAGCCCCGAACTAATTAATGTGATTTTCCACCCATCGCTTCATCATACAGCCCTTGTTTAACCTTTCATCTCTCCCACTACTCTTTCGTCCCTCCTCCCGCCCTGGCAGTTCTCTCTTTTTCATCACGGTCTCCTCGTGAGCGCGCGCACACACACAGCCTTGATATTTCGGAAGCTGTAGGTGTGGGCAGTGTGTATATGCACAAGCGTTTGCGTATACGCGACAATGACCGAACGATCGCGTGGCCTCGGCTATATGCGGGCGCGGCTTTCTCTCTCTCTCTCTCTCACTCTCTCTCTCTCTGGTGCGTCGATCCCGCAGACTCTATAGTCTCTGCAGGCGTATATAGATGGGTGCAGCCCCATAGGCAGCCCCTTCGACGCGCGGCCGACTGTCGAATGCGAAATCAATTAACTCGCGAGCCACTGCACGCAAATACCCATCTGTACATAGCAACGCATTTACTGCACCTATATACATGTATATATATGTGTGTGGGAGATGGTTGGATGTACTGCACCGTAGAGGCTGCATATGTATACTCGTCGATGATTCGATATATATAGGGAATCGTGAATTCGCGTTTTTATGCGGCTGCCAACATTTTCTACCGAGTGCGTTAGTTATAGTCGGTGCACCAAATGCGTTTACCAATAATGAACGTACGCCTGCATGGATGCACTCGGTGTGTATGTACATTTTGGGCGCGTTAAACCGGTGGCGCGAAAGTAGGACCGCAAGTGCAGTATTACCGCGTAACGGGTGCGTTGGCTATGAATAATGAAAAACCAAAAAAAAAGAAAATGCGTTATCTCGCGGCCCGTGGCGCGTAAATGTAATTGTTTTAAAAAGTTTACCGACCAGAAGCGCGCGAATGGATCTTTTATTATTGACGCTCGCGCCTGAATCATTCGTCGAGCGGCGTTTGAGATGAAAAATGACATGTTCATGCTGGTTTGTATATGCAAAAAAAAAATATTATGGATTCATTTCGCCTCGCCCACTGTTTTAGAAATATAACTTTATGGCCGCTGTACTCTGTCTTAACGGAATGCGCGCGTATCATTTAAAAAAAAAAAAGATTAACAACCAACGCTCATTAGCGCGCGAGTCCGTGAATTTCCAAACTTACGAGATTATGCGCATTACGGACACGCGTCATTTGAATAACTCTGAATTTTCTTAAACTATCACCCTAACAATCGTTTCCCGCGTTTCCGCGCCATAATTATAAAAGAAAAGCCTTAATATACGCAGCGCGCAATTAGCGAATATTAATTAAAGGCGTATATTAAAAACGAGAGAGAGAGAGAGAGAGAGATATACACTATATACTAATGCTTATAGCGCCACGAAACCAAAGCCCAGCACAGACAGCAAACATAAAATAGCCGCGACAGGAGCCGAAACGCAATTTAAAATCCGTCGCTGTCGCACGCGCATACTGCACGACCACACGCAGCGCGAAGACACACACGCGCGCGTCTATGTGTATATACGCAGAACGCGTTGAAGCCATGAGCAGTTGTGCCGAGTATAATGCGTAATTTAACACCCTTTCTCCCCCCCCCCTTCTCTCTCTCTCTCTCTCTCTCTCTCGTCCACCGGCAAATCTGCGAATTTATACATCGACAAAAAAAGTCTCCTCGCGCATGAATAGACGCATTATTGCGCGTCCGCGGGGGGGACGAGTCGTCGTCGTCGCGCGCGCTGCGCGTAAAATACATAAAATATATCTGCGTCGCGTGCGCGCGCTCGTATTTTCGTTGCTGCTGCTGCTGTGTGTGTGTGTGTGTGCAAGGGAGGAATGTGTGTGGGGTATGGTACAGAGAGAGAGAGAGAGGCGGTAACATATTTCGAACTCGGCCGGCTAGAACGAACCGCGTGCAGCAGAAGCAGCAGCAGCAGCAGCAGCTCGCAGAGCCGCGTGGGTTGCCATGGGCAACCATGACTAACTCTTCTCTCTCTCTCTCTCTCTCTCTCTCTCCCTCGTATACTCCTTTCCCCTTTAACTTGCTCTTTCTCTCCGTCTTCCTCTATTATTCTGTCTCCCTCTCACTCTCTGCTTTTTTATCCTCTATATACTCGCCGCACGTTGTACTTCTTTCTCCGATCATCCTCCTCTCTCTGCCTCCCTTTTATCTCTATCTTTATCCCTCGTTCCTTTATCATTTTCTGGTTTTTCTTCTCTCTCCCATTATCGTCTGCGATTGTATCGCTCCCTCTTGCTCTTTTCTATATGTTATTTCTTTCTCCGCGGCTCTTGTCTTTCGCTCCTCGCCTGTAGTATACCGGTCCGATCTCTTCGTGTCTCTCGTTCCTTCTCTCCCGACTCAATGCCTGTCTCTGTCTCTGTCTCTATGGCACTATGTACATGTACTATATATATATTCTGGATATGCCCTCCCTCCTCCCCTTTTGCACGTCCGCCCCTCTCGTCTTTTACTACTACTACTACTACTACGACTACTACTACTACTACTCCCTCCCCCCCTTCCGACTTCCTCCTCTTGATCTGTCTCAATCTCTGTGTGCGCGAGTTGCGCGCCGTGGCTAAGTTCAGGGGCGTATCTATCATTTTGGACACACGAACGAGTTAAATCTTTTACTGTCGAAACTTGCCTTTTTCCTCTCGACCCCCCGATCTTTCTAATAAAGTGTAGCAATAAAATAACTCGGAGCTGGCCATTTTTTACCAACCTTTCTGTGAATTATATAGGTATTATAGCTCATAATTCAAATAGTTATTGAACAAAGTTCAACTTAACGTTCTGCGATAAAATAAATTCTCAAATTAAACGATATTGTTGTAATAATAGTCTCAATACGATTTAGCATCGTAAATGATTACCGTGAACACAAATATATATATTTTAGTTGTACGAGTACTGCGAAAAAGTCAAGCGAACCTTTTGACGCATAAAATAAAAGAACTATAGAAACAGACACTTATAAATTCAGGCGACTCCCGCTCAGCATTGTTCTCGGCAGTGACTTTTGGATCTCTCTCTCTCTCTCTCTCTCTCTCTCTTCTGTTTCCTCTACAGGGGCGTACATTATCTCGTCCCTGAACCGAGCCGTGGGCGCAGCACTACATAGCATATACATAGAGAGAGAGAGAGAGAGAGAGAGAACGAAAGAAAAGGAAGAGAGACGAAAGGGGAAAGCATGAAAAAACGCGAAACGTGCAAAAGTATCGATAGGGAGAGAGAATCTATAAGGTTCAAACTACTCTTCTCTGTTGTGTACATCCTTGTTATTTAACCCTTTCGCTCTGTGTTCTACAATTTCTGCAGTTTTCCTACAATTTTCATTCCTCTGTAATATGTTGTTTTCCAACTCCAGCTTATTTTTATTTATATTTTTATATTCTACTATTCTGAGAAGTAATGTTTAAATCATTTATATTAAATCATTTTTGTCCAGTTCTGTTGTCATTAATATTCTATATTTCAAATAATTAATATACATGTTAATATTGAAATTGTTCAATTCAGCATGTTAGAATAAAATAAAATAATAAATTATCATAATACATCTTTTAAAGCGTAGCGCAAAGTTATATGACGAAATTACTCCAAAGCAAATTCAAATTCGATCATTAATAAAAAAAAAATAATTCAAGTCCCCCGAATCCAAAGAATTTATCTTATCCATAAATGTTCTTCTTCCTCTATACTTCGCTCCATGCACGTATATTACTCCCTTCGTTTCTCCTCCTCCTGTCTCTCTCTCTCTCTCTCTCTCTCTCTCTCTCTCTCTCTCTCTTCGTTTCTCGTCCTATCCGTCCTCCTCTCTTCCTCCTCTCTCTCCGTCTCTGTCTTTCTCTTTATCTGCGTTTCTCGCTCTTTCATTTAGTGAAATTCAGTAAGCGTGGCAGGGCAGGCTCGCCCGCCCCTTCTCCCTTTTTTCGTGTGCGTCGGGCACGTCCCCCTCCACCCGACTCTCGCGATCCTATGGCTCTCTTCCTTCTCCCTCGCACTCGTGTGCTATACCGATCTCTCCGTCTCTCTCGCTCTCCGGAGAGCACAGTTCGAAGCAGCTGAGAGAGAGAGAGAGAGAGAGAGAGTGAGGGGACGAGAGATAGAGTGAGAGAGAGAGAGACACACACATACGCACACGCACTTACACACACGCACACCGACACACATACGCGGAGAGGGAGAGAGAGAGAGAAGCGCTTTCCGGCCGGCTTGGCTCCTCGCGCGCGCGCTGCGCCTCGACATCACGCCGAGCACGCAGAGAAGCGTATAGAGCCAGTGTGTTTCGTCTCCGAAGCGCGTTCGGCTGCGCTCGTGTTTCTCACTCGCTCTCTCTCTCGCGCGCTATACCCACATATACGCGTGCACGCACTATAACCTCCTGGCCTGGCTATGTGCAGCTGCAGTTGCGTCGAGCGATACACAGCGCGAGCACATGCATCCAGCATCTCCGCTATCTCTATCTCTCTCTCGTAACTCCGGCTCTTTAAAGCCCGGAAAAGCCGAGGAGCAGATCTCTTAAGCGAGACGAAGATCTACGATCGAAGCTGATATATCCGAGCGGCTGCGCTTGCGAACTTACTTCCTCACAGTACTTATCGACGAAGTTCGTGCCGTCAGAAAAGGAAGAATCGCCCGTTTCAACGCAAGGAATTGCAGTGAGTGCAAACTTACAATTTTTTTTTTTGTCAAAAAAGAAGAGCAAAAAAACGACTACGCGTAAATCGATCGCCATATATAGTGGTCCGATTGCGATGATCAGACAAAGCGACAGGAAACTCCTCGAGTCCACGAGTGTCTCGGTGACGAATTTTCTAATTTAAAATTGTGTCGGGCCACATATACCATAATACAGCAAGAGGAATTCTCTGCACAAGTGCGCGCGTGTGAGTGTGTGGTGTCTGTGTTTCGAGTGCGCGCGGCGGCCAGTTGCGAATATCGAAGAGCGGATAATATATAAGCGAAAGAGAGCGATGGATTGGCAGAGGAGACACGGGGAGTCGGTGGAGGAGGCGGAAACACCCGCTGGCCCGACACCGGAAGACAACGACGATTGCTACTACGACGAGGACGGCGAGTCCGTCGACGAAGGAATGGTACGTGTCTCGCATCCTGTATATATCGTTTCTTCATTCTTCTGTATACTGCATGCGCGCGAAAATGTATAATCTGTATGTATGTATTGGACTATGTACGCGTTGCGCGCAAAAATAGAGGTATATAACGGAGTTGCGTGCAGACGCCGACTTGCCATGTGCCCGCCGTAGAATAACACTTGCGATTTTGGGCTCTACGCGGCTGTGTGTGTGTGCTGCACGTTTCTCTCTATGTCAATTTTCGCACGAGGCGTGGAATTTTTGGAAGACGCTGTGTACAGGCTGAGAAAAGCTCTGGATGGGAAGAATCCTCGGCGAGCGATAAACCTTTTTTTTTTGTATATACGTGCTATTTTTGGGGGGTTTAAGGAAGAGAGTCTGGCGATGTACCGTAGACATGGGTACGTCCTCGCAGTTTATTTTCTGCAGCTGATGGTGAAAACTCGCTGTGTGAGTCTGTCGCTTTGGTATTCTCTCCCCGCGGGCATCTCTGTCTGCTGTAGTATGCTGCAGCCGATGTTTCATTCTTGGCACACACGTGTATTCCGAGCGTGCTCATGCCTCTCTTTCTATACAGATATCGCGCGTTTGCCCACTTCCAAGGACCTTTTATTTTCTCTGTCCCTTCTCATTTTAACTTTTTGCAAAGCAAAGAGGTGCATCTTTTGTGGTTGTTTCCTCCAATGTTATCTGAACTTCCGCCTGATTTGTGTAACGTCTGGGTTGTTCTCCTATATTGAATGCTTAATTAGGGTTATTCAACGAAACTGATAAAAGAAACGAAATTATAACTTTTGTAAACGTTTTCATCACCGGAATAAAGCAGCTGATTTATAGCTGAATCATATGTACATCGACAATAATTGTATGCCCTCGAAAGTAACAATTTCGTCGGATCCCATAATACAATCGTATATATCTCCCTAAATTACGATGTCAATGTCGACGTACACGAAGAAGAAGAAAAAAATCGAACACCGATCGCAATTAAAAGAAAAATGAAAAAAAAGAGAGAGGCGCACACATCGAAATCGTCGGCGGCTTACGAATATAAGCTCCATAAACTGTTGGCGCGCTATATGTAACGGTACTTCCACCATTGACTCATAACGTCGGTCATATCCCCGAAGAAAGGCCAGCATACATATACATTATACACACGTCACACACGCAGTCGCGATAATGAAAGTGTACACACGCAAACTCACGAGACCGATCGCCTCTATATGTACAACCTGACGACTCCATTCGAGCGTATATGCATGCATACATATAATACAAAGGGCAAGCCCGAAAATTCGTCGAGAGATATCTGCATCGTAGCATTGTATACCATATATATATATACAGGGAGAGTAGACCTCACGGGAGACATTCGACTTGTCGCTCTCTCGCTGTTGCGCATATATATATATACGCGGTGTGCACGGGACCTTTGGTCTCCCGCAGGGGCTCGCGTCCCGCGCAAACGTCACTGCAGCTCAGTTGAGCTAAAGAGACGTACCGCAGTGGTGGTGGCGGCGGCTGCAACGGCACATCGTGGATCTTGATGGTTTATAGCGCGTGGAGATGTGTCGGCCCCGATATATAAAGCCCAAAGCCGCCGTCGTGCCCTGGGAGGCTATCGCATGCGGCTCGCTATGGTAAAATATTCATGATAAAAAAGGGGAATTTGGAAAAAAGATGCGGTCTACCGCCTGCATTCGTTCTCTTGCCGTATACTATTCTGGATGCAGCGGAGAATACACTTTTTTTTTTTAATTAAATGAGTTATGCGTTTGTCCGTCAAGGTTAAACATGCTTTACAGGAGTATTAATCTTTCTTTATGGTCATATTATACCTTTCGTATAATATCCCTAATATAACATTGCAACAGCGATCAAAGCCAAGAAGAAGTGGGCAATTTCGTTTCAAAAATCCAACGACCATAACGAATAAAGGAAACATTGATAAACATTATGCGCGCGGGCTGCGGTGCCGAGCAATTAACGAAAATTTCAATTAAAAAATCTATGGTCTGCTTAACTCGCGTGAGATTACGAGTGTACGCGAGATTATTATTACGCTGCACACGTGGTGCAAGAGAAGGAGAGAAGACGGGGGGGTTCGAGGGTATAAGTATGCTCCACGTATAACCCGCATATTACATTGTGCTGCTGTTGCACCGCGATACATTCGCGTTCCTCGTGGTGGGACACCGTCGCCGCCGCCGTATGTGCGTGCACCTCGCCATTATGATTATTATACATACGCGCTCGGGGGACGCTTAGTGCATTTGCCCCCGTATGCGTGTGCGTATTTACCGTACAAATTGTTCGGGGCTTTCTCTCCGCGTGCGGGGAGCCGAGGCGCCGCCGTTTATATATGCCGCACGTATATATGAATTACCGCAATTCCGACACGGCGTCGCGGCTCGGGCCGCTTTCAATTAGCATCGATTGATCATTGTGCGCGTAGCTAAAGTCGGAGAGCGCATATGCGGAGAGTCTCTCTCTCTCTCTCTCTTTCTCTCTCTCGATGCGTTACATTGTTCGAATATCGCACCTATTACTCATAGCGGCCTGCAGCAGGGTATTAAATTGCTAAACGGTTATGAGTGATGCTGAAAAATTGCGCGCCATTCGTTCGAGTCGGATATATGATGTAAAATTATTCGTTCGCCGTCTGGACGTTGAATTCATTAGGTGCATTGATTCATGCGACACATGGCGCTTCTTGCGATCCGGTATACGAAGTATATCATCGATACATTTCATTTGTTAAGACAATGACAGCTCTATTCGAATTATATAGCGCTGTGAAAAAAGGAACTTGCACCGAAGATGCAGCTTTGCCGAATAAAAAAGTTTCCAATACATCAAACTCTGGCTAATTTATCGCAATTGGTTGAAGAAATAAAAAAAAAACTGAGCGCAGAATAGATTAGTGCGGCGCAAGTTTGGGAGGCCATAAACAAACGTGTTCGGCCCACCAACAAGCAAAGCAATTAAGCTGTCGCACAGCTAAAATTTCTTTCTGCGCCCGGCTGTGCCGCACACACACACAGACACTGCACCTCTCGAAGAACTTTCGAAATTGCTCGTATAACTTGCAAAATTTCATTAGCGAAATAAGCCCCGTGTGGAAGTCGCGTCGGTGCAGCGCGTATGTTACGATATACCACTCGAGGCCAAAAGGAGACGAGCCATGCCGCAGGATAATTAGAAGCACAAGCGGCGGTGCGTCTCCGGTTTCGTGCGCAGGGCCAAATATTATATACAAAAGGATTCGCCCCGCGAGGCACGAACACATAGCGTTTCCTTACTGTCCGGACTTGTATATACGAACGCAGAGGTTCGGAGCGCAATACGATGTGGCCTAATGGAAGTAGTCGCGCTGAATCATCGCCGCAACGCGAGGTATTATACGTACGTATATGTTACGTGGGCTTTCGGCGCCGCGGCATCAGCGCGGCTTTCTTGCGACGTTGTCACGTTTTTACGAAGTATAGGGAGAGCGCAGTCTGCATGCGCGTATATATATATACGGTTCGTAGACGGGAATCCCCGGTCTCTCGGGCTCACTCGTCTTATCGTGAATAAAGAAGGCTGCACGGACAAATGTGTGCATTTCACGGGTATTTTCTCGGGTTTTACGGTGAAGGAGCTACACGAGAGGGAACATTTTTGGTATTTAGGCCCCGTCTCTGTTGTCCTTTCTGATTTAATGGCTCTTTTTCAATGTTTTGTGGACGGAGCAGCCTTTCAATGGGACAAAGAGCCCTCCTTATTACTTTTATCTCGCGATTACTCATCCTCGTGTTCGACTCCCTATCTCTGACCAATCAGCTGTTACTGAATTACTAAGCTTTTTCATTTCATCTTTCGCTAATTATTTCGATAGAAATGCATTTTGAGCTTCAAGTTCATATCGAATTTTCTAACGTTTGCAACATCTGAATGGGATCTTTTCAAGAAATGAGAGTACCGCACATTAGTTCCTTATATAGGATGCATTATCGCCAGCACAGTCGTTCGATGCAAAACATCAAAGCGTTGAACAATTCAAAAGAGATGCTCAAGGCCGATCCCATAAAACGCCTGAAACGCGAGCATCGACGCGCGTCGCGCCTTTGAAGAGCCGGCCCTAAACTTGGCCCGTGAACTCGTCTTTCTCTCTCTCTCTCTCTCCGCGTGTACATAACTGCCTGAACTTCCAAACAGCCGTGCGTGTATTCTGCAGACATCTCGTACGAAAATGTAACCCATCATCAAAGCGAACCAATAAATAACCGCTAAGTGGCATGATCAATTGCCACTTGGCCGCCAATAATTCGTCCATATCCTTCCTCTCGGCCCATATAGTAGCCCTTCTGTCGCCTCCCATGAAAAATATCGAGCCGACCACCGTATATATATGTGCGTATAATACACGAATAAGGTCCGCGTTGGCTCGGGCTGCTCTCCACTCGGCATAGTCAAAATTCTTGGGCGATGCGTCAGAGCTGCCTCGAAGAAGAAGGACAGAAAGAGAGGGAGAGAGAAGCCGCCGCGCGTGAGTAAGAGGTAGCAGTTCCTATACTTATAGCCCTTCGCGCCCGCCGTTCTTTCCCCAACGAGGAAGAGAGAGCGAGAGAGACGATCCGGCAAGAATTGCGCTCCGAGCGATTCACCCTCTACTACTACTACTACTAGCGCCTATATAAGATGAAGGATCGAACTCGTCTGACGGGGGATGTCTGTCTTCTTGGGTCCGAGTCGAGGGTAGAGTTACGGATTGCTAGACGAGAGTCGAGGAGGAGAACGAGGAAGGCGTGCGTGCGCATTAGAAGAAAAAAAAAGAAACGAGGAGAGAAGAGGCGAGCGGAAGAAGGGAAGATTTATCGAATATCGACGATGGCAAAGGCTGTCGCTGCCACTTAATCCACCGCCCTGTCCATTTTCCATCTCGAACTTCTTGCATTATATACGATTCCTTTGATGTATTAGATTCGCTTGCTTTACGATTCAACATTGTGCCAGGCTAGACTACTATGTTCGTGAAATATTTAATAATCGTGATCAAAAGGTTTCCTCGATAATAACGATATTTCACGATGATTTTTGGAAAAATCATAATATTAAGTATATTATTCGAGTTATTGACTGATGCATTTCATCAGAAACACTGGGAAAAACCTTACTCCGTACACATACAATGCAGTATTATCAAATGAATGCACGCTCTTTACCGATTAAATGAAACGCTGATGTGGAAGTGCACTGGCGTTGGGTATTCAGCAGCGATAAAAATCGTTCCGAGAAATTGATTAACGCCGCGTGATTTCAAGAGACAAATGCGCATAGAAGGTATACGAGCTGATGCGGCAGGTCGAGAGAGAGAAAGATAGGACACGCGCAATGGGAGAGAGATGACATTAGTGGATGAAAAGCAAGCGGAGAGCGAGAGAGAGAAAAGTACGGCAATGAATGCGCGCACACACACGCGCGCATAATGTAGAAGCGGTGGAAAAGATAGCGGCAACGGGGGAGACACTGCTAGTTGTACACGTAAGAGATAAAACGTGAGGCCTGGGAGAGCGAGAACTCGTATATTGTACATTACAGAGAAATTCTGGCAGTTAAGGCGAAGGGAATGCGACATCACAATCATTAGTGAAATACCCAGCTGGAGAACTGATAAGATTAAGATTAATGATAGGATGGAAATGGATTAGTTCTCGGTACCGGGAAACGCTTTGAGACGCACAATCACGTGATTCTGAATATTTTGTACAATGTGATTGCACTTCCGATAATGCAATTGTTTAAAGCGACAGCTATATGGTTTTCAAGATAGTTGAAGAATTTATCGCGCTACTCGCTTATTTGAAGAAACTAAAGAAAATCGTTTGCGTTTGAAGCTTACACTGTATGCTGTCCGCAGAAGGAGATGTCTGTGCTGTCAGCTGTTTTCGAAGGTTTTCTATGCCTAGTTACGGGAATGCTCCCTATTATCATGCAAATAGAACAAGGGCGATGGTTTAGACGAAAAGAAAGGGAGACGCCGGAAGAACGAGGACGAGCTAGAATATTTTTTTTGTGCCGACAAACTACAATATTCCGAATAGATCCCGTATACTTCAATCGTCGCTTGGATACGGCGCTGTTGCTCATCCCTGTTTTTGTACGCGAAATAAGCCCGATTCAGCAGCAACAGCAGTAGCGGTGGAGTCAGGGGGAGAAAGAGAGAGAAGCTCTTGAAACCTTGGTAAACGCATTATTCTCCATTTGCGGTGCCGCGCGGCACAACAAAGGAAACGCGGAAACCACCCCAAAATTAAAAGCATAAATTATCATGCTTGCGGAACTGGTCCCCCCCCCCCTGGAAACCAGATTAAAGAGCCCTGCGGAGAAAGCAAAATGGAATCCGCGAGAGACAGAGCAGCGAAAGAACGGAGGAAAAAAACGCCGCGGAGCTCTCGAAAAGGAAAACGCAATTTTAATCAGAAAGATGTCTGCTCGGCCCGTGTGTACGGCGAATAGGAAAAAAAAAAGAAGAAAAAATAACCGGGGGAAGCTGCTGCAGTCTCTCTTTTTCTCCCCTCCGCCGTTGCTAGACAGAGACGGAGAATAAGCGTGACTCATCGGCGAGCGAGTCACCCCCCTGTCTGGGGTTGCCCCTGCTCGCGTCTCGTGCCAGGGTTTCCTCTCTCTCTCTCTCTCTCTACGTCCCGAATACAATATATATACAGAACATGCACCCGTAGCCGAATCTCCGGCCAAAGACCCCTAGCGTACGACTCACGCGGCATCATTCTTCTATGTACGTGCTGCCTATGTGTCTGTGCGGGGAGCGAGTTTGGCTGCGTGTGCGTTTGTGTGTGGGTAGTAGTAGAGGGGCGTAGGTGAACGGTACGGTTGGAAAATCGGGCATTATCATAATTCCAAGTGACGGGTGGATGATGAGGAGAGGTTGGTGCAGGAGTTTAGGCTCTTATAGATATTGAAATGAGCTGCGCTCGCTCGTGATCAGGTGTTGCTGGCAAGAGTTCCAGGAACTTTTTATATAGCTACTGGGAGAGTTGATTTTTCATGCCGGTCCGACGAGTGATCGGAAAATGTGTGTCTAAGCTTGCTTGTTTTACGGATTTAACAATGTCTCGTAAATTACGAGTTTCAAATGAAATAACGTAAGATTGCTCCAGTCCCGTTTTTATAAAAAGAACTGGTCAGCTTTGTGTTGTATTTTAAGACACTGTACTTAGTTTTTATAAATGTACATAAAAAAAAAATGATATCTATAATTAACAGCAGATTAACAACAGTGATTTCCATGCGTGTTATATCAATATCTGAAATAGACTATACTTTTTTTTCTAGCTTGGAAAAAAAGTATCACGTAATGGTTAGATGATTCATAGATCGAGGCTTTTCGGTAGACACAACATGGAAGCTATAAGAGCTCTGGCGATAAAACCAATAGCACTTATTTGAAATTGTGTATAGTACAGTTTCCCCTCTTGCAACCCTATAATCGTATATATACGAAAAAATAACAAACAATCAGTACCTTCATAATAACTTTAAATATTATTTTTTTTTAATACAATTCAAATAATTTTATAACAATAACTCTTTCCCTGCACAATAACAATAGCAAATAAAAAGGAACAGAAGATTTTAATACAGCCTTTTATGGAATATACAAAGTATGAGGTTTACACAGCTTCTTTCCAATCGTTCCCTATAAAAACAACCTCAAAATATTTTCCAACAGCTTACAACCCCAATAATGCGGAATAACCAACAGCATTGTAATACGCGAGAGTCCGCAAGATAAGCAATAACCCTCTGTTATCCTAATCTCTAAAATCATAAAACTGTCGTCCCCACAGTAGCTCCACGATAAATTAAGCCTCCTACATCGGGGCTCGCGCGCAACGCTCTACGTTCCTGGACGCGATGCAACCTAATACATAGGAGGACGAGGCGGGAATCCAACTCTGGGTGCGTATACAATGGGGTCGCGAATCGAATTATCGACCTTGACGAGGGTCGACGACTGTCCGATGGATTAGGGAGCTTCTAATCCGCATTGCTTATCGCCCTCGCGACCCACCTCGCAGTATAGCTTCCACTAGAGAGAGACAGAGAGAAAGAGAACTGATCGATATCACCACTATTATGTGTGTGTGAGCGTGTGTGTGTGTGTGTGTGTGTGTGTGTGTGCAGCGACAGCAGCAGAGTTGTGAAGCTGCGGCGACGGACTTTTATGCGATCGGGGACTATTTCACGCTCGTAAACGCGTCGCAGGGCTCTGTGTACGTATTGCGATGTTATTTCGGTGTTTATCGTCGACGCGGTACCGGATTCCTTGATCAAATGAAGTGCCGTAGTCCGCGTGTACGTATTTGTGTGTGCGCCCACGCGCTACGAGGGTGTTGGAATTTCTTTCTTTATATACGACGATTCAGAAACTCGGGGGGAAATTGAAACGATTTTACGAGCTCGTGAATTTTTTCGTGACGAGTTCTACCCTTGACTATATCGAGTGGATTGCATATAATATACGCGAAACGAGGGCTGCAATGATACGTATAAAAGTGGAGCCCTTCGCGGTTTCAGCAATTACGATTTCGAAATTAACATAAGCGTTAAATGTTTATGAGCGGCGACGTCGAGCGAGCACTTTTTCAACTCGATTTGCGTATTTGTACAATAAAGTTTATGCCTCGACCAATTGATCGTTTGTATATTGGGGGGCTAAACAGAACTGCCTGGAATTGTCCAGTACACGGACATATCTAATTAATTATATAACAGCTGCGTGCTTTATTTATGTAATCGAACATTTGGGCAAGTTCTCTTGATTAAAGGGTAATTGGTTTGATCTAGTATTTTACCAACTTCTTTATTTCACGAATCAACGAATTGCCTGCACTGACTCTAGTTAATTTAACGCAATAAAGAGTCGATAGATGTGCTGCACGCGTAGGCTTAACCGAAATGACGTGCAAATTTTATCGATCCCGATGCAAGCACTATGTACTCGATAGATTTATCGATTATTGACGACAAGCCAGCGTAAACGTCAGTATAATCCCATAAAAATTTTATTCCTCGCACGGCAGACAAATCGAAATCCGCGCGATTCGCGTCCTCGAAAATCCAGTTCGGCAACGTAAAATTCCGGTCTTGAATTTCCAAACGCCAAAAAAAAAGTCACCAGCGCCATTCAGGCTTGACATCTGTTTTGCATTTAATCTCCCTGTTTCGCGTGTGTGCGCGTTTTATATAAAATCACGCGACAGAGAGAGAGAGAAAAAAAGCGGAAAAAATCCACACAAAGCAAACATTCGCACCAGCTACACGCGAAAATGATGTCGCGCGCTATGTAAAACGTCGACCCTCGAGCTCGCATGCGGCATTGGCAATGTCTGGCAAACGAATGAGAGAGAGAGAGAGAGAGAGAGAGAGAGAGGGGAAAAATCGCGCGAAACGTGTAATATAACGAGCAGCCGTCAGTGGAGTCGCAGCGTATAACACGTCGACGCGTACCGAACGAATTACTCTCATTATTTTTTTCCATCCTCCTACGCACTGGAGGACGACGACTGGTCGAAACGAACTGCAAGCGTCGATCCGTGCGCAATTTCATATTACTAATGGCAGAGAGAGAGAGAGAGAGAGACAGAACTGGTGGGAAAAGCGCGCATCTGCTTGTCGCTGTATATATGGGTATAGGAGATGGAGGTGCGACATATCGCACGAGGCTGTTTTCTCGATCATGCATATTTAAGAGCTGGCTGCGTAGCATATTCTCTCGTTTTATTCTCGCGCGTATCGTGCATGCACACGCGAATGCAGCTTGTATTTCTGTACAGACCCGAGGCACGCGTAAAAAGTTCTCCTTGGATGCAGCTGAGTATTATACGGGGATTTTCGGGAGGTTTCTTTTGCCGGGGAGGCTGCGGAAGGGCGTTTTGAATTTTCACGTATTTTACGGATTTTCTCTGCGGTGGCCGAGGAATTGTGTTTTGCCATGGATAAAGATGAGTTATATAGCTGTGCGGCAGTCTATTGAACCCACGGATATTTTATGTGCGAAGTGTGTATAAGTTTTACGAGCCTTATATAAAATTGTTTTCTTTCTCGTTCGTGAGGTAATTTAAATTTTTCATATATACAAGAAGTGCGTTGAATTGCAGTTTATGGATAAAGCGAGATATTAAAAGTTTCAAGGCGATTTACTTTAAACCTTCCCTCATTGTTCGTCGCAAGTTGATCGGAATTTTCAATATCCCGGATTTTATGGCAATATATATTGAATATCCTAACCGAAATATCAAAATTGGTATTGCTTCTTCCGAAATTGAAAAATTCTGAAAAAAAAAACAATTTGCTGCATGTGCAAATATTTTTTTAAACCATAACTTACACATTGTCTGGAATAGCAATAAAATCGATTTGAGGAACGACATTATATATTCTCTATGGATCGCACAAAGGAATGTATATATATATACGTATTAAAAATCCTGTTTAAACGCAGGTACGAATAAGAATTGAAACGTAGGATGGGAAATAATCAAACAAGGTGCAGCGTTGATAAAAGTGTTCGCAATAGTATTTTCGTATCTCGAAAACAGATAATGTCTGCATGCAATATTCAAAAGAACAGACCCGAGCGAAAATGAAAGTAATCGCCGATAAAAATAAGATCCTCGTTATCAGGATCGGTGCAGCAGCGCACGTTATGAATAATCTCACCGAAAAAAAAAAAAAAAAAAAGAGAGGAACAACAAAAGGCCACGAGGCAGAAAACTTATCTGCGCAGCACATGCAAAACAATAATTCATTGAGCGTCGGCGCTCGGCGCGTTATTTATGCAATCTCGTATCGCGCAAATCGCCCGGGTGATTTCAGTAATCCAACGCCGCGGCCGGCCCGAGACGATTTCTCACGCGCGCACCGCGCTGCACTTGGCCGCCGCAACAGCGCGTCGATTTCAATACAATGAGGGTCCCTAAAAGTATATCTCTCTCTCCCTGTCGAATGCTGCTTCTCGCGATAATGATACACACATACGCATTCATATGCGAGCTGTACACAGCATCTCTGCTCTTTCTCTCTCTCTCTTTCGTTTGAGACCCGCTAAATCGTTCGACGCGGAGGAGCCGAGTGTAAGCAAAAAAAAAAGAAGAAGAGTATAAGCAAGCTGGAAGAGATGGCGCTCGTAGTCGGCGTGGGCGAGCTGAGTTATTATTGCCTGGCGCCGCGCGTCAGACTCTCTCTCTATCTCTCTCTCTCTCTCTCTCTCTCTCACTCTCTCTCTCTCTGGATGTAGCGCGCGAACAAGTTAAAGCCTCAAAAGCCAGCGAGAGCGTGTGTGTGTGATGTGTGTGTGTGTAGGATGCTCGGGAGACCGTAAAAATAATTCCGAATGGCCGGGGCTATAACGGCGCGGCATAACAGGGTGCCCAATTAAACCTGATTAAGACGCCAGTCTTGCGGGCACCGACGATTTACATTCTTTTGCGAGACACTCTTAGCTTCGCTATTTCTACAGGGAGAGATTCGTGTTCTCGTAATTCTTTTTTTTTTGCACTATCCTCGAGAGATTCTTTGATAGAGTTATGAAAAAAAGATTGAATAAATTTTGGTTTAGATGAACTCGAGGCTGTAGATTATTTTTAGAATAAATATTGATTAATGAATCATTATGTTATAGTGATTTCGCATTTTCATGATTTTTTTTCACTTTGCCCTCGCGTGATTAAAACCAGCTATGGTCACCGAACAGCAGTGTAAAATATGTGATGTCGTGATCATCGGAAATCGTATATCTCGATTATCTAAATGAGCATGTGCAGCAGCTTTCGCATTAACGATGACATTAATCTTCCAGCAGTCACAATTAAACTAAATCCATACTTCGTTTAGAATGATACATTTAATCTCGCTTTACGTCAGATGGTTCTATCAATATATACTTTCGCCTATCTTTATCCAATGCACAATCCACTGATAAAATAGATTGCGTAACGGATTAGTTAATTATATATCAACTAATTATTATTATTTATTAGTTATCCAAACATTTAACGCTGCGAGCTCGATAATGATTGCGCAACGGAGACTAGCTCATGTATATACGCACGAGCGCAGCCGTTAAGAGCATCACGTATTTGCGAAGGATTCCATTTATTTACGCGCGCGAACCCGTAGCCGAAAATTTAAGTATTCAGTAGTCGAGCATCCTTAAAGCTCGGGGCATCAGCATCGGGGCATACCCGAAATTAGGATTTCGCCAAGCTATAAATCCGTCCCCGAGTCCCTCTTGCAGCTCTTGCATAAACTGAAATCGCGCGTAGGGTCTGCTCCTATACATACATATAGACATAGACACGAGGCAAACGACACATGTACATTTCAGCCACTGTGATCCCTTTCTCGATTATATGCGCTCTCTGCGGGCTGCTCTCGTCATCCCCCTTACGCCTCTTTCTCTTTCTCTCGAGTACATCGCGCGCACAGCATCGCATCGCTAACTCATCACGTGCGTCTACGTGTACATATACGCGCGAGGCCTTCGGTAATGGGTTTGCCGATGGAGAAGGGACCACTTTCGTCTCCGATGCGCCTCTCCACAGCTCTCTTTTGGTCCTTTGTCAAAGCTCACGGACTCTACGCCGTATAGCAGTGTCACATTCTTCTCTTTGGCCGCGCTCTAAAACATCGCGGAGCTGAAGAGGCTCTTGCTCTCTTCCTCTCTGTCTATCTCTCTCGCTCGTCCGCGAGAGATTCGTTTTTTTTACCGTTTCTTCTCCTCTCCTTTAATTTACGCACGAGCCACAAACACGCATACGGAACATTTAAACGTTTGCGAGGCGACCCTAGCTCGAAGAGATGTGCGATACTATACAAGGATTGTATGCGAGTGCTGCACGCGCTGCTTTTGCGACGCTCTTTTTCGCCGCGCTCGATCGCAGAGATTTGTCTTTTTTTTAAGAGTCCTGCGAGTGTGTCTCTCTGTGTCTCGGCGTACTTTACTTCGAATTAGTCCGCCACTCTTCGTCAACAGCTACACGACCGCGGGGAAACATTGAGATTCTTTGTTGATGGCCACGTCTTTATATGTACGTGTTCCGCGTGATAAATCGCTCTAGCAACTTTTTAAGCCTTTGATTAAATATGAAAGTTAAGTTGTACACAATTTGTACGTATACTTTTGTGATTAAGGTTTGATTTATTTTACCTATCAGAAAATGTAATTGTAGAATTTGAAGCAGGACAATTGTTCAATCATAAATTTCGAACTAAAGGTTAAAACTTAATTAACTTGACAATAGAGAAATCGGAGCGGAGCTCATAACCAAAACGTGCTTATACCCATATAGAGTATAGGTATATGTGAAAAGCGATAGTCACAGGGGAAGTTAGCTACACCTGGTGTCGCAGCAGTATCGCCTTACACCGCAGGTCAATTTCGCGAGGACACTAACGAGTCCTTTTCTATAACAAACGCCTGTATATATATGTATAGAACCCCGCTAGAGAAGTCGTGTGTGCGGATTTCGTACAGCTCTCCTCTCTCTCTCTCTCTCCTCGCACTCTTTG
>UELU01145981.1:74978-107717 GCA_900490025.1 Megastigmus dorsalis
TTCGAACTAAAGGTTAAAACTTAATTAACTTGACAATAGAGAAATCGGAGCGGAGCTCATAACCAAAACGTGCTTATACCCATATAGAGTATAGGTATTCGAACTAAAGGTTAAAACTTAATTAACTTGACAATAGAGAAATCGGAGCGGAGCTCATAACCAAAACGTGCTTATACCCATATAGAGTATAGGTATATGTGAAAAGCGATAGTCACAGGGGAAGTTAGCTACACCTGGTGTCGCAGCAGTATCGCCTTACACCGCAGGTCAATTTCGCGAGGACACTAACGAGTCCTTTTCTATAACAAACGCCTGTATATATATGTATAGAACCCCGCTAGAGAAGTCGTGTGTGCGGATTTCGTACAGCTCTCCTCTCTCTCTCTCTCTTTCTCTCCTCGCACTCTTTGCTCACGGCCGCACGAGCAAACGAGAATCTAATCCGCAGATGTCGAGCAGCTGTCGCTCGAGAGGGAGAGAGAAAGAGAGCTGGTCTAGTAGTTATAGCGCGCGAGAGGTTAGGTATACGACAACGATTCGCTGTCCCACTCGACGATCGGCTGCTTCCGGCTTCTACTCCTCTCCTATATACACACGTATACAGGCAGCACACACATCCTCCGCATTGAGAGGAGCAGACGAGAAGGCTCTATCGGTATATAAGCGAGAGCAACAGCAGCAGCAGCAGCAGCAGCAGCTGGACCGAACTGCACAATAGCCACGCGCATCGCGTTGTCCAGCGTCATGCTCGGGGAAAAACAGGAAAGCGAGAACGAGTAAGAGGGATGTATAATATACATGGAGCAACAACGTCAGCTTTTCGTCTCCGAGTGAATATAGTCGAGGACTTGATATATCTCGGGCAGAGCAGAGAAGGAAAACTGAAATGTAGCAGTGTGTACTTATTATGTGAGGAGGAAAAGTGTGTAGAGAGAGGAAGTGAAGGAAATTACAGTTGTCTCGGTGGATCGTCTGGGGGCTCGTTTACCTTTTGCTGAAAACTTTACATTTCTTTAGCGCTGATGAAATATTATTGTTTTATTTTTACCATAGTTATTGATGTGATGTAACAAAGGTAAAACACAGTTTCCAGTTCTCTTGTCACAAACGAAAAGTAAGCAAATGTTTCTGTTACCTTCTAAAGGAGTGCAGATGCCAAACAAACTAGGATAAAAAGAAATACACAGTGCACAATAAAGAGCAAGACGAAAAAAACCGATGTATATCTATGTAGCAAAACAAACCCAGCACTTGAGAGCGGGAAAGAGCGAGAGAAAGGGAGAAAGACTGCGCAGACTTGAACAGAGCGCGAAGCAATAAAGCACTGAAATGAAGAGTTAGAAAAACAACGTGAAAACAAGAAACACAGACAGATGCGGAGGAAGGAAAGAGGGGGAGAAATTGCAGATGAAAAGGGCGCAACGAGCGCAAGACTGGCGCGATATCGAGATAGAAACAGAGGAGGCTATATACATATATATATACACGTATACCATTCTCGCTCTTGCCCATTTACCCGAGTGCACTCTCTCGACTGTTCGCCAGCTCTCTCTGTTTCCGTCGATGCGCTTTGGGATCCGCGCGCGCGAATGAAGCCCCGTCGTCGGCTTTGAACCATGCACAACGCAGCCCGTACCGTATATGCCCAGGATATCTCGCTCGTCCTGGCCATTCTCGCTTTGTAGAGCTGCTGCTGCTGCTATATACCGCCTCGACAAAAATCTCCTTTTGCGCGGCTAGAAGCTTCAGACGCGCTCAAAGCGCCATTAACGCCACCATCCACTCTATACACCGTAATTTCGTGTGTCTACATGATCCGCGCTTATGTGTGTGTAGGGTATTCGTGTTTTGACCGTCGCCGTCGCTTTACAAACACGCGACGCGCGTTCACGAGTGAACTCGCAAAGAATCGGGTGGAGAGTTGCACGCGCGAGCTGAATACTTAATGTCGAATAAAATTTTACTTTTTTTTTCGCGCTGTATATTCTTGAGATTCTGTCGAGTGCTATGGAATGCGGCTGTCGCGATAATGGGAGAATAATAATATTGCCGCGGTGGAGGCACAGTTATTCTTCAGTTATTATTTAAATTCATTGGTTTTTTTTAGATGAAACGATTTATTGAGTCATTCAATTCATCGTTTGAACAACTGAATTCATTTTTGCAATCTAAACTATATAATAATACAATTTTTTATGAATGCTACCATAAGTTTCAAATAATTCTAGATGCACACGAGCTTCTTTGAATAATACATAGGTACAATCGAATCAATTTATCGACAAAAACTTTACACTGCTCGACTTTTTCATTCTAAAATATTGAAAAGAAATTTCAGAATGCTCATTTACATAAACTGTCGCCAAGGAACATCTCAAAGAATGATTCGGCGCATAAGAAAGATGTACTATGCATCTATAAATCAACCCTTCGCCCTTGAATCTCTTCCAAAAAAGATTTCATGAATCGCGGCTGGTACAAGACCGGCCGTGGGAGCCAAACTGACCGAGCTATCGAGTCACGTAGTACCACTATACGAGATATACGCTCTGCAGTAGTAGCGCAAACTCGAAAAAAAAAAAAATAATATAAAAGTTTGCCTTTTTCCGGAAATTCGGGGGATTCTATGCGCGGAGGGTCGCGCGAGGAGCGTGTCCGCGCATAATTTGCCGCGCTCTGCGGTGTGGCCGGTAGCGTGGCACGCAAAGCCACGACAGGGGAGCGAGCCTTGTATATGTATACGGACAGTTCCACGCCCCCGAGTGTCGGACACGCGCGTCAAAAATTTTTATCTCGTTTCGTGCGAGGCATGGTTTTCGTGAACGAACGATGCTCGTGTGTTCCTTAATACGAGATTCGGTTGTCGAACCTATGTATGATTCAGCGTTTCGTGTCCTCAAATGTGTGCGCCGAAATTTAGTGGCGATGAATAGTAATGTTAACAAAGGAGCTAGTATACAATTTTAATGTCATGTTGCGTTGACATTTAAATTTATGCTGCTCGTTTGTCTTCGTTTCTGACGTTTAAGCCATTTACACTTGTAGCAAAAGTTGTGCTATTATTCTTTCTCGCGTTTCTCATTGCAGTTTTCATCGCGCATTTCACGGCGCGCACTGAAGCAAATTGAAAATTGCTATGATCAACTAATTGTATTACTGCAGCTACTACTTTATTAGCTTTAATTAGCTTTCTCTTTTAATCATTTGTGCTGACGCCTTGACCTCTTTTCATCGTTCGATTACATCATAATCAGAATAATTATGCATTCGAAAGATAGGAGATTAATCTGGATTATACGAGTGTCTGCGTGACTATATAAAGGTTATATATAGGCGTGCACTTCTGTTCTTTCTCGCCGACTGCACGCAACTGAAAATATCCAGGCTCAGGGTTGGTTTTTCATTTTCCAACTGTTTGATTATGTCCTGCGTATCGTATCAATTTCGAACTTTATCATTAAGTTCGCGCGGGCTTGCGTGACACATGGACGAACACATGGCACAGTGTCGCTATACTTTATACGATTAGAACAAACTTTCTGGTATCGCAGGAAATTTAATTGACATCTTTCTCTATGTCCGATAAACAATTACAAAAGAAATAAATTAATAGCGCAATTTTTATGTTCTCATTTTATGCAATATCTATGTTAAAAAAAACATAATTAAAATATTTCTTGACCAAAAAAAGCGAGCCCATCATTCAGAACTTGATTAATGAAAACAATGAAGCATAACATTAATTATCCAGGAAAAAAAAAGAATGTATACATAGAGGGTCTATAGCCTGACGCCGATAAATCCCCGCAAATCGATGCGAGTGAAGTAATTTCAAAGGTAAACAATAAAGCCCCCCCGGTGTCGGTATTTCGTCGTGCGCACGCCAAAGTGCCAAGCCGCCCTGTACAATGTGTCACAAGATACATCGAGGAAAAACAGCGACGACGTGCGGGCGTATAGAGTAACGCAAACAGTGGACAAAGGAGGGAGTAGAATCGCGAAAAAGGAGCTCCTACAATGTCGCTGCTGGAGAGAAGTTTTTATCTTCTCGATAAATTGTTTAAAAATAACACCGTGGCATATTTTACTTTATTTTCATGATTCTAAATTTGGATTCGTGTATTATACGTATAAAATAAACATAATTTTCTTAATCATCATGGAATGCTGTTCATTTAGATCTTTATCTCGCAGGTATCGTAAAAAGATATTCTTCATCGACTTAATAAATGGAATTTTAAACATACGATATAAAACGTCGGTAATAACAATTCACGCCTCGTTGTATAACTCGCAATGAAAATTCCTCCTCGACAAATTGAGAAAAAAAAAGTCTAAATTATTATGAGGACTTTTTAGGTGGAGTTCAAATGCATAAGGTTAAAAATAAACTGGCATGAGGGCGGGGGCAAAAAGGAGCTCTCGACAGAAAGAAAGCGCGACAAAAAAAAAGAAGCAAGAACAGAACGGTATTGTTTTCGAGAGCTAGTGGCCAGAATGGGGCGATACAAATAATTGGAGGCTTCGGCAAAGGTTAAGAATATATATATATATATGTATATATAATACACGAGATGAAGGCGCCATCGGGACTATTGGCCTCGAACTCCGCTGATGTTGCTGCTGCTGCTGCGACGTTGAAAGACGCACGAGGGTGCAGGAGAGAGCGCGAGAGAAAAAGCCACGCCTCGGGAAGTAAAAATACCCGCACACATACAGGGACTCGCGCGTGTATATGTGTGTAGGTGTCGCGAGTAAAGCCAAGTCGCGCGTGGGCGAGCGCCACTTTAAGGCTCTCTCACTTCGTGAAAAATACACGAGTATATATATATATATTTCTTGCTCCCTTGCCGCTCTCTCTCTCTCTCTCTCTCTCTTCTCGTTCCCTCGCACCAGTGCATGACGTCTTTTATTCCAGCTCGTGTTTATTCATTTCACGACGACGAGCAGAGAGCTCCAGCCTCTCCTCCATCCTTTTCGATGTATGGCTTGTCGAAGCGCTTACAAACGCGGCGGCCGTTGGTGCGCCGAGGTTCACGGACCTCTTCATATATACTACCCATATTGACGAAATGATGTACCTATATATGCTGTTGGATGCATCATTGAAAATTCACAATGTAGGTGTCTATGAAAAAATTAATGTCTTTTCCGTTTGTGTGGGAAACTCGTTTGGTCCCTATACTTGTATTCTTCGTTTAGATTTATTTTAATGTGTTCGATATTAATTTGGATGACGAGTGGGGATTATTAGTTTGTAGTGAATACTATGCACCCCGAGATATTTTAAAATGCGGCTCGGTGCGTGCGTACCTCTGCGGCCATGAACTTCTCCTGCGGAACGGAAGCATTTATACGACGGGCCCATGTAAACATTAACCCACCACTTCGTTATAGATAAATCGCTCTTTTATCTTTTCTTGGACGCAAAGACGATAAAGCATCGTGGCGGCAGATGTTATTTCAGTCACTTCTGTAGAGTCGATATTGTATCGTTATCTTACTCGCTAGTATACTCCCTCTTCCACCCATTCATTTATCGCCCATGATCCAAAGTAAAAATAATATCTGTAAAATTGTTATTTGGTATAAAATTCACTTTGAAATATCATTCAAAACTTTTTAAGTACATTATAATTATATCATTGTACCTATATAATATTGTGTCATCAGTTAAAAAGGCAATTATATTCAACTTTTCGTATTTATTTAAACGAGCTCGTACAACTACAGAAACTTCATTGGGTCGTACCCTGTCCGTGATTTCCAGGAACTCGCGTGTAATTAAAATGAAAATTCAAGTGCCCATTCACAAAATGAAGTTATAACATAATCGTTCGCCTGGGAGTCGAAGCACTAAACGCCTCTTATATACGCGCCAGGCAATAATTCCCAAAGTATCAACGCCGGACTCTTTCTCGGCCGCAGCTCCACGAAATGAAGCGATAAATAACGCGGCCGCGCGAGAAAGAAATTCATTAATCACTATTTAAAGTATACTCCTCGCACGCGCGTTCGGCCCGTTCCGTGAAAATTCCAGAAAGAAAAAAGAAGATAGGGCGGTGCGCGCAGCGTGTTTTCCCTCCGGTCCGGCCGCGGCACAAAACGAACCGCCCTGGTACGTCCTGCAAAGGGCAATAATTTTCTCTCTCTCTCTCTCTCTCGAGTCTCGGGGTATAACACGCGTCGCGCGAGCGAGCGACGTTATTCCGCACTAGCGCGCACGGCTCCATTGTCAAAGTGAAATTTACAGCGCCGGGAACAAGAGAGAGGAGAACAACGAACCCGTTGAGCTATCCTAACTGTGTCATATAAGCGCGCGCAACCGATCCCTTCCACCGATTTTTCTTCTTCCCTTTTTCTCTCTCTCTCTCTCTCTCTCTCACACTCTCTTCGACGGCACCTCGTCTCATCTGTTGGGGGTCTCCCAATGCCTCATCTACTGGTGGTCTCTTGCGTTACCACGTATATACGTGGATATATAGGACCGCACTCGACGAGAGTCTCGTTGTCGGTGGGAAGAACTCCAAAGCATAATCCCTGCCGTGGCTATCTCTTTTTCCCATCGCGTCTCTCTCTTAGCTCTACCTGCTACCAGCGAGCGAGAGAGAGAGAGAGAGAGAGCACAACTGACCCTCGGCTTTTATGCACTTTTCTTAGCGGGTGGCGGTACTCTCTCTCTTTCTCTGCAGCCTTCTTCGCAAAAGAGCTCCCGCGGTTTTTCAACTCTTGGCGATCGGCGAGGCCACGCTCGCCACGTCTTCTTGCCCTGCTGCTGGCCGCTTTTGAGTTGCTAATTCACTGATTTATTCGTAGGCACTGCCCCAGCGGGATTATGCAACTTCAGATACTAATTATTATTGCCGCAGTTTTTGCTGCGGGATTTTGCCAAGACCTCGCCTCGATTTACTTAGTCTTCTCACGGTCGTTTTTCGAATGGTTTTTAAAATTTTATATATACAATGTTTGCCTTTGCTCTGGAAGGACGTGTTTACGATGTTTACGGAAGTGGCGAATTGCAGGGATGATATGCAAACAGTATTGTAGTTTTTCATTTTATTATTGGTAATTAGACATTCTGAATAGGACTTTAGCCTTCCCACAAGGATCATAAAAACCTGTAATTGTTAACAATTATATTATACACGTAATAACATACAAGAATATTCTTTATACATTACTTTATATTTATATAGACAAATAAATATCTGACAAACTCAATCTTTATTTATACAGAGAATTTATATCTATAGTATTTATCAATATTATTGTTACGTTTATTAACAATAGAATAATAAATTAGATTTAAATTGATTCGCGAAGTAATAATAAGGCAATATTCATGAAGCAAATGGAGATTGGTTCGTTCATCTTTCGCGGAAAAATATTTTCATATAAAACTTGTATCGCTCCTTTTTTTCACCGCGGCATTTGATCAGCTCTTTTTACGATCCCGCAAGCGCACGATGCGGGAAAAGACGCTAGGAAAATCTTTTCGAGCTTATGCTCCTTATGCGGCCCTCGCTCGTAAGTAAAGGCCCTTACTCGAAGCAACTTTTCGTGGCACGTCGCTCATATACCCTCTCCCACCGCGGCCAACTTTTACGACTGCGCGCTCTTTTTTCTCGCATCAGCCCCATATTTCTACTTTGCCTAAGTGTTTTCCGCGTTACGAGCCTTTCCACGTAATCACTGCGCTGCTGCTGCTGCTGCTGCTGCTACACGATGTCGCGATGAGGAAACTGGATGGTACGTGGGCTTGGAAAAACATCGCTATCGAGCACTGAAATTCCCATTGAATTAATTTTGTCGTGATTTCCATTGTGGATATGCATGCGAATCGATATTAGAATTTAATTTAGCGTGGATATATCCGTTTCGATAATCGATAATTGTATAATACCTGCCTGATGCAGCATAATCTGCGGAATACTCAATTTATTTTCGCTAACCGCTCAATTACCTGCACGCATAAATAAATAATGCGGGAGTAATAAAAAAAAGTATTGGCTCGTAACAGCGGACTTTCCGTAGCGTTACAGAGTTTTATCAGTCGGTTCGACTCGCTCGTTTACTTTCATCGACTTCGTAAGTCTCATTTTCGCACTCTTTCACACCCGCGGGCATCGCATAGCATCGAAATTTTCCCACTCTCTCCCGAAGCATTTTCCCTCTCGTTATATTCCCTTCAACTTCTCTCTCTCTCTCTCTCTCTCTCGCTCTCTCCCTCGCTTTACAATATTTTCCGTCGTCAGCTCTCGGAGCGAGCCGGCGGAGTGTAATGCACCGGCGTGCGCGCAGCCGTGAACTCGGGCGTTAAATATAGCCTCGGCGAAATAATTCCGAATCCAAAGCGCGCGTCAGCTGGTACACACTCTCGTACTCGAGCTTTCCTTTTCGACGATAATTCGCGCCTCGCCGCCGTCGCTGCTGCACAGGAGAGAAAGAGAGAGAGAGAGAAAGGGGAGGAGAAGGAGCTCTTAGATCATTTCTGTCGTTTCGCGCACAAGCGCGAAGCAAGAGAGCTGCACGCGCCGGAAATAGAAGCGAATTATGCCTCTCTTTATATACCGCCCCGACTCCGATCTCCTCTGATACTCTTGCCTTTATTTCCGACACCGTAGAAAGTGAGACTCGCGATGATGAAGCTCGTTGACTTTGGCTCTCCCGTCATATATACCTATACGACGTTCGATGCGTGTCTTCTTTTTTTATTTTCACCCGGTTTACCGAGTAACGTTCCTTTATGCTTGTTTGCACGTCGCTCCTCGGGCGATAATAATATTACTTTTAGGAAAATACGCGTTTTTTTATGTCGCGCAAAAAAGGATATTTGATTTTCCTCGTTTTCGATTGAATAAAATCATGCCGGAGAATGAGAATTGACTAAATGTTAAATACAGCCGTCAAAGCGAGTAGAATATATTACTTAACCTGTCGATAACAAATATCAGTATATAATTCCAGAAAATATGGCGGTGGAAAATCGCTCGCAATGATTGGTTGGACACAATTTAAATTAACTTTGTAAGTGAAATAAGATTTAAGCACTGCACACATTAATCATTAGCAATTGAAGCAAATAAAACATGAGCGAACAAAAAGCAGACGGTAAAAAGGGGGGAGAGCGCGCTCAGACGCAAAAAAGCGCAACTGTTGATTTTCGACATTTCTTCCTCGAAACTCGTTTTCGCAGCAACAGCGGCAACGGCAGCTTTCAGCAAAATGTTTGTACCCGTAATATCTGACGCTCGTGCGGCAGCGGCGGCGTCTCGCCTACGGGCAAAAATATTGATTCAGTCTCCGATTTCGAAAGTCTACGCACTTCTGTACGGCTCTCTCTCTCTCTCTCTCTCTCTCTCTCTCTCTCGCGTGTGTACGTGTATTAAATGCGCAGCAGCTATACCCACAATACACACACCGGATTCGATTCCGTCTAGCACACCTACACATTGTGAAGCAGAGGTAAAAAGCTCGGAGTGAGCCGCCCCCGTCCGGTAAATATAGTGCCTTATGCCCATTCATACGAATTTAGCATCCGCGTGTATATCTGCGATGTATATAAAGAACCTCGGCTTTCACTCTCGCCTTCGATGAAGCTCGGGCTGCGCGAGAGGGCTTAGAAAAAGCGAATGGAGCGTGTATATGTGTGCACGAGCGGCTCTCTCCGAGAATACCGGAAACTCCCTCGTCGTCGCTCGTGATCCCCCCGCGCTTACGCCTATACGTGTTTTCGTGTACGCGACGTTAGGTTTGCGTTGGCGTGGAACAGCCACGTGGCGCGAATTCACGTTTTATTCTGTATCGTGTTTATGTGCCGACTTTATTGCGCTTGTCATCAAATCTGCGAGCCGTATTATACATGTATAAACGATGATGAGATAGTAAACAGTATTTTACGATGATTGGATAGAAGAATATCTGATACTTTTATATTATATTGTATTTATATTGATTGTGATGATACTTGAGCGTTATATTTATGACTGTTTTTATTTTTCTGTTTCAGGTGAGTGATGGACTGATTACACATCAATAATTTCATATATTGACCTAAAGGGCAGTAAGTTGTAAGATAGTTCTCAGTTTGTGAGTAAAATATGCAATTATTATAGCGTAAGTTTTGTGCTAAAATATTAACTCTATAACTAACGCAATAACCTAGTGGCTGGACAGCACTAGGGTCTGAACGCTTTCGAACAATCACAACTCAGGAAAGCCTCCAGACACTGGCGTGTCCAGTAACTAATAAGTGCTCTTACGTGTCCAGTCACTGGGTCTTTTACCTTGTACGATAAATGAGTATAACAGCTATATTTTGAATGATTATGCCATTGTTGCAGCTTAAATTCGATATAAACTTTATTTGTAATAAAAAAAATCGTTACACATTATTTTTTTCATCATACTTCAAAGATAGTAATTGAAAATTTTCGAGTAACCGCAACCGCTCACGCATCAGAAATTTCAGGAGATAAAGCTGCAAAACAAACACAGTTTAAAGTCAAATATCACGTTTTCATTACGTAATATACTGCAGCCATAATCATTATTATGCAGCTTTAAAACTCGAAATCCCGCGGTGACGTACAATTTCTAAACTCCCGCTATATCTCTTTACATTCCTAAACTAAATTATTAATATTTTCGCAAAGCCCCACCGTAAAAGTAGACTATACAATCAGCTCCCAAATGTAAAGACATCGTATAAAATTAACACGTTAAAATGCAAATCCAAAAAACTGAAAAGTCATACCTCCGATACTACCAGAAACGTGTATTTAAAAGTTTCTCACGGACTCCACGACTGCCAAAAATAAAAATACCCAAGCGAACGTGCAATTAATATATACATGTGTCTCGAAATGACGGACACGAGCTAGTGGTCGATAAATGTATGTACACATACAGTACGAGTATAGCGAAGGCGTGCAATCGACTTTAGCGAGCGTATAGCTCTCACACACATTTAAGCATCGTGACGGAGCGATTAGGATACGCGGAATTAAATGCAGCGTGATACGTGCCGGTCCTGCACATGCCTTTACAGCAGCAGCAGTAGCCGGAAGCGGATCTCTGCAAGAGAGAGAGAGAGAGAGAGAGAGAGAGAGAGGAGCGCGTGACGCAGCAACCGTAGCAGTACTCGACGAGATCGCTAGACTTTTGCTCCACGAAACTTTTATATACGCGAGAGAGGAGAGGAAGTGTTTGGCCGGCGTAAAAAGGAGAACTGGCACTCGCGGCTTCTGCCAGTACACGTACGTGATCCGATTTTTTCAGGCGCGATATTTATGCGCTCGAGCTGAAGCACTACTATACTGCGACTCTGGTCCATATATCCGCAGCTGCTGGGGACCATCGGAAAGGCTCGCGTTAGGTGATAAAGGAATTTTCAACTATACGTGCACACGTCTGCGGTATACGGAGCCGTGCGACGTGCGGCGACGACGGCGACCGCCGCGGCTTTGTAATTGCGATCGAATTTTACGACTGCTGCCGTCGTGCAGGGAGGGAGAAAAAATTACTCCCTCGCTTCGCACTTTCCCGGTCCTCTCCGTCGGTTATTTCACGGAGGTGTGCACTTTTCTCCTAGTTCAGTTCCGACTTTTACAGGCTGATTATGGATGTATTCAATGAATTTTTTGCGACAAAGTTCTTTTCTGGATTTACGTATAGAACGTTCGAATATGTTTAAAAGCGTGTATTTTGTGCCGATTTCATATGCAATACTTTCATCTCGACAATTTGATCAGATTTTACGAGTTCTGGGAGACTATACTGATGTCAAGCAAGTCTTGCAGCGATTCACATCGATGTTTATGTTCGAATCGAATATCATAGTTTACGTTAGTATTCCTCTCTGCACGAAGCCCCATTTCATTGAAAAATTTTATTATTTCGATCGAGAATCCAGAACACGTATATAAGTAGCTATATCCTTATGTCGTCTGGATAAATGCAGTAAATATATATATATATATATATATATACGTATACATAACATTGGCATCGAGTATAAAAAGAATTTAGCGAAGCAATAACGCTTTCCGCGAAGATCAATTGAGAAAAGTGGCCGCGAGAGGTGGACACACAAGGCGGCAAAAAAGAGGAGCAACTCCTGCACGAGAGAGGTGAAGAAATATCGCGCAATCCTATGCTTATACAGAGGCGGACACAGCGGCGACGGCGGCGCTTGTCACGATCACGCGTGTTCAGCGCGCGCGAGTCCTTTTTATCGAGGAAATATGTCACAATGCGCGCGATAGCGGCATACACGTATCCTGTTTTCGCATTACATTAGGCTATAGCCGGTGCTCTGCTCTCTGCGCGCTACACATGGCCGCCGCTCGCAATTTGCGCCTTAGAAATTAATGTTCGTGACGAGCCCTGACCTACATTTCAATACGATTTCGCGAATAATATATGCTTTAACGAAATTCTTATGTTTATTGACTGCGCGTTTTTTTTTGTTGCGGTTTTCAACTGCAAAGCTTCTGAGTATAGGTGGATTGGTATTGTGTGGAAAAAGATATGTATACAGTAACTTATGTAATTAGGTGTGTTTGTTTTTCAAATGTTAATTATTACTGCGTATTGAAATCTTCATGGGTTTATCTTTGTGTGTGACTAATTAAAGGATGCGAGTGGTTACTTGAACGGATGCTGTACGAAGCTTCGTACGTATTGTTTGAATTATGCAAGGCTAAATTCAAATTAGTACACTGTATTCTGCAGAATGTATGAATATTTTCTGAAATTAAGTACCATTTTTATTGCTTTTTTTTTATTTCGAAACAGTTTTTAGATAAGTGGAATTATACATACTTTTTTTAAATTAAACATTAAATATTTGTTGGTTTTAAAATATAATATAAAATTTGAGAACTTTAATACTATCTAATTTTAAAATAACGATGTATAACCGATACGCAAAGTCGTTTTTAAACTGAAAAAAGAAGGAAGTTGAACGCTTCAAAGCTGCTGGAACTTCTCTTATCTGTCGAACTTTATAGAGTGTCACGGACGCTCCTGCTATACTATTTTTATCGTGTTTTAATCGAGCCTTTTCGAATAGCATCTCTCTCTCTCCTCTCTCTCTCTCTTTCTCTCTTCAGGCGAGAAGAGCGGTGTCGCCTTCTCATTAACGTCCGCGCTACCGACAGATAGCGAGAGCGAGAGAACATTCCGGCAGCAGCTCTGTATACAGCTTATCATCCAAGCGTAATTGAAAGGAGCTCCTTATCGTCCGGTAGCTCCGCTGTTTATGCAGGCATTATGTGCATTATCGAATGGCTCATTGTGCTAAAGTCTGCTTCGCCGTGCAATTTATCGTCTTTCTTTTTCTTTTCTATTGCAAAGATTTCCTTTGATCTGGCATTATTATCTCTGTAGTTCCAAATGTAAATGACTCGCAGTAATTTAAGTACATGCTTTTACTTGTATCTTAAAGAGATTGCGATATCCTAGAATATTTTTTCATAATTCATGCTGAATTGAAGTTGGCTGTATCTCTGTCTACCTTCACTGGTTTATTACTTATCAAAATTCAAACAAGAAGAAAATTGCTCATGGTCTTTGAATGCTGAATAACAAAGATGAAGTAATGCTACAATAATTTCGTACCACCTAATATTGATTTAAATACAGTGTATGCACACGTACAGCGATTACCCAACATCTGCAGAAAATTTTCCTAAGAATGACGCATTCAATAAATGTAGAAATATTTAGTGAAATAAGATAAAGCTCGGGTATTTAGAGGCTGCGTTTTAAATTGATTGAATAATGGCACATGGAGGAGAGTATAAAGGGAAAGTCGAATGCGCGAGATAAGCGGTATTGGTTGTGTATTGAAAATGAAATCTACTGGAGTGGCCCGCGCCCGTCTATCGAAAGTCACATCTAGGTTAACTTGGCAATCGGCAGGATTCACTTGAATGCGGCGGTTCTCTGTGCGCGACGCAAGATAGGACCTTCGGGCGCATAAACATTTTATACGCCAATTCGGAAATGGATTGCCGCATCGCAGCGATCAATTCTTGAGACCCGGCCAAATAAATCCTCCGCGCACCCGATTTCCAACTGTGTGTCAGTGAGGTTATATTCCTTAGCCCCGCACTTTTCTCTCCTCCTTTTTACGATTCATCATATTTCCTCTATACCTCCCCTTATTTCTATTTGGCTTATTTGTATAACCCACTTACTGTTTCCTTGAATTTTCGTGTACTATATACTCGAACGTACAAAAAGTTGATTGTTGCAGTTCTTGCCGATAGATTGTGTACCATTATTATTATATTAGAATAATTTTGTGCTTAAATGAGATTTTTTTAATAATACCTTATATATGCTTTCAATTACAATAAGTATGTCAAGCCATCGATTCCATTTCCGGCCGTAACAACTTCATTATTATTCGTGGCTTTATACAACAGCAAAACAAACACTTTCAAATTACCAAAATTCCCTCGCACACGCGTTCGAAAGCCTCGCTATAGCCTCGCATTCCCCCATTTCCTTTCCCGAAAAACAAACTACAGCCACAATAGATGCTTCAACAGCACGTGAAAAGTGATATGCATTAGTAAAAGGGGAGAGGAGGAGGAGGAGGAGGAGGAAAAAAAATTCCCTTGGCCCAAATAGAAAAGTACACATATTTGGCCTGAAGGGTAGTCCCGTTCTCCTCCCCTCGTGTATAGGCCGAAGAAAGCTTCGTCGCATCAGGGGCACATCGATCGAGCGAGAAAATCAAAGAAGCATCGAAGGATAGAAGGAAAGCAGCGGGGGAGTCGCATCAATCGTGTTTTTGACGTGGTTATTGTTCGTCGTATTACGGGGAGGGGGTTTGTCCCTTCATCGTTCCCCCCATATATATCTATAATTCGTTTTTTCCGGCCGACGGAAATGTCAGCTCGGCCTGGCGGCGCGGCGTCGCGTATATATGTATATATAAAATATAAAAGCGAATGGCCGCGCGAACAGACTGATAAGAGCTGCGCCGGAAGATCGAGCGCGCGAATTCGAAACGTTCGTGAATCGCGTCCTTGAGGATATCCTATATAAACGTAGGGCTGCAGCATTTATTGGGGCGCGAGGACACGCGGCGATGACATTGACTCATCGGAAGTAGGGAATTCATCGACCTAATTTTGTTTTTATCTGCTAATAAGACGTGTGCGTGTAGTGCTTCAGATTTGATCGAGTTTTACTTTTATATCCGCTGGACTTTTATGTTGGGGTTCTCGTAAAAAAACACTCGGAAGTTGTGACGTATATAGATGAATTCTGGCGTTAACAGTTTGGCGATAACGCTTTACGACTCTGCCACTAAGTTTTTCAAGGCGCGGACCGTATATAGGAAAACGCTGACATTATACGTTTACGATTGTTTTATTCTACGGCTTCTGTTTGTGACAAATGTAATAATAACGCTCGAGCTTGTAAGTAGCTATAAAGATATATTCCGTATAATTGCGATTGTCATTATTTCTTACAAAAAGAATTCACAAATTACCGTGCTGTATTCTTGAATTGAAGATTCGTTGCCGAACCTGATAAAATTAGCACGGCGCTCAGATTGAATTCGTATATATATACGCGACGATATACAATTAACTCGAAAATATTGTGTGCGCCAAGCGGCAAGCGCGTCTGCACTAAGTGAAAATTTACGATCGGAATTTCGCGCCTTTGAAAGTTGAGCTATAGCGACGCGTAATTATGAGACGCTCCGACACCCGTGAAGTGTATGGGCAGAGAGAGAAGCTGCCTCTGGAGCTTATCTCTCACGTTCCTGCTTCCGATAAGTGCACGCCCGAGATTACATCCTGCGAACACCTGCATGTCTCTAGTGCGCCGCGCCGTGTGGAAACTTTGTGCCGCGCGGCTCTCGCTCGCGTTTGCAGCGCTGCAGCAGCCGAGAAATATAAGCTGGCCCGGTTAATGAACTTCGAGTCGATCGCGCGCACTACATCACACCCTTTATTTTTTCGAAAAAAGAAAAAGGAGGTGGATGCTTCTATATCATCATTACGGAAATAATGTCGGGCGATATTCTCCAGGGATTCGTGCGATGTTCGCGCGTTAACGATAATTTCATTACCTGTCAAGCTTCCTCTACTCTGGTTTCTTGTACGTGGCTATGCGCACCGAGGGATAAATGTGTTTTTCCTTTTTGACTTGTTTACATCGAGATTTTTACCCCATTGATAGTTAATTTTTTTTCTCTGTTTTAGTCGATGCGTTATCTGCAGCACTATTTCTTTTATCATCGAAAATTCCTTGCACAATCTAAAATAACATCTATCGAAGATCCATATCTATCGGCTATAAATAAATCATCGAATTGTTCTCTTGTCGAAACACAAATACATCGTGTATCAGATTTAAAAATACAAATAATTGCAGCATGCAGGAATAAAGAGGAAAAATTAATATTATAACCATCTCGCAATTTATACCGTATGATTTATTTTACATTTTGGTCAATTTGATTATTCATAAAGCTTCAGCTACCGCGGAATAATTCATTCGAGTGCAGCGTATACAAACCGCGCTGCAAGCACTACATATAGGTACACAACGTTTTCAATCACATTAATGCAGAGAGAGAGAGAGAGAGCCCGTGCGTATATATATACCGTTTTATATCAACGGCGCGGAATAGCCAGCTCTAAAAAGGCAAAAGCAATTTAAAAAACATACATACGCGCGGGTCCACGGCAGTAGTAACGCGCGATTATTAACCATGGGCAGATGTATATCCGCGAGTTTAGGGGATGCAAACATAGAAGGAAAGCGTCGGTAGGTGATAAACCAGTCACGATTGTATACGCAAAGGTTACATCCCTTTCGGCCAACACATACACGCGCACACAGTCTGGACATTGTAAGTGAACTGCTGGCGGCTGCTTAAGCACGCACGAGCAGATTCCAATGCGGCACCTGAGAGAGAAGGAGAGAGAACGGGGGTTAACTCGTCCCTTCCCGTGTTTCGCAGTGCGCGACCCCCGTGTATCCCCTCGTGCAAAGGGGTTGCTCGGCGTAAACACCGGCAGCGCGTTCTCCTTTTTTTTTTTTTACTTTTCCCTCCTTCGCTCTCCTTTACTCTCTTCTCTCTGCTCCTCTCCCTCGGCCGTTAATTATTAAACGAGGATAGAGGGAAGGAACGAGTGCGCCGAGCATTTCTACGTAACTGTGTAACGAAGTTGCCATGGGTATAAAATGTAAGGGGATAATCAGAGCTGCGATAGCGTTTGTTGTTTGCTGCGCGCGCCTCTTTATTTTGTTACGCCGAAAATCAAGATGCGCGGGTTCGATGCACTCTCTCCTGTGTTGTTGATGCGCGCGTACTTTAAAGAATAAATTGATGATCGAGTTTGCTCGCTCGCTTGGCGCGGTGTATTATACTTTTAACGAATTTTGCACGAGTGGAATTTATACGTTGTTATACCGAGCTGCTGTTCACAACGGCAATTTATGATATGCTTTTATATATGTGTATATATATCGGTTTCAACAAAGCCACTTTGTCTCAATAAATTAAATTGGAGAGGAGAATTTCATCTGAAATATTAATTTATTAGATTCAAAGTCAATTTATATTCTCGTGTAATGTATATAATATGAGTTATAGCTCGTTCACGCACTATTTCGGAGTAAATTAATTTATTTTTCCGCTCCGCGTCTTTCTTTATTCAATTAATTAAGAAAATAACGCGCGCCAGAAAAGAAAGCTTTTGCGTTTCTCCAGGCCATATTTTTTCGGATTAAAAATTGAAATTCTCTTCTCAGCCTATAAATTTCAAAAGAAGACCGCGATCTCATTGATCCACTTTGGTTCAATTTCACTACGAAAATTAATACAGAATTAATTTTTATAGAATTAATCCAACATAATAGAAACTACACAGACTTTCTCAACTGTCTTCTAACATTAAAAATTCGAAAACCACAATGTTGAACCGACTCGAACGTGACAATCGCAGCTACGAATCGCACAACGAATTCAATTAGCCGAAAACAACGTAAATCATGATCGATGGACAAAAGAGAAATGTACACCGACGCTTCGCGTTACAGCGACTCTCAGCCATCGAAAAACAAGCGGGCCGTAATTTAATGGAATTTAATAAATCCGTCTCGCTCCGGCATCCCCTAGATTAATAATTCGCTGAGCGCGAGTCACATTTACCGGTAGTAGCGCTCACAGAATGCGTAAAGCACCCGGCTTGTTTATATATACATGTAAAAGCGGGCAAACTCGCCGTCGGCGGAGCACACAATCGAGTTTGCCACAGCTACTTTGGACACGCGTCGTGTAGCAGCAGCAGCAGCAGCAGCAACAGCACGTCGCCGCATGCCATCTCGCTCATTAAAAACAACAATTTGTTAAACTCAATTAAAGGAAACGCGGTTGCGTGCAGCCAAACTCCCTCTCTCACTCGGTCTCTTACGCGCAGGTGTTGGCTGTACCGTACGGAAAAACAGCCCTTCGCACGCATATAGACACACTCACGCACACGCTCTCTTTCTTTCCTCTCCCTCCGAAAATCCCGCTGGCAGGCAGAGGCAGCTCTTGCGGTCTCTCTCTCTCTCTGTCTCTCTCTTCTTTGTCGCTCTCTCCTGCGGGAGAGCAGCAGCAGCAGCAGCATCAGCGGCGCGCGGAATCAATAGCGGCGCATGCGCGCAGCCTCCCGATGCCGTCCGGATGTATAGGTATATTACAGAGGGAGCGAGCGAGCGAGAGTGAGTATGGAGGAGGGATAGGGAGAGAGGGAGATGAGGTACCGGCTCCACGTTGATGCCCTCGCGCGACCAGCATCCAGTGCTTGGCTCGCTTCGTGTACGCGCGCCTCGCTGCAGCTACGTTCCATGCTCCTCTTTGACACACTGTACCTGCTGTTGCTGCTGATGCTTGTGTGCAGCTTCCCTTTTTTTTTCCTCGCTCATACCGCTCGCAAGTCCTTCGCTCCGGGAATGCGTCCGCTGGATTTATAGACTGCGCGCGTTCACAGGTTTTTATCGATTTGTTTACCCCGAAACGCAGCGCTAAACTTTTTCGAACGAGTGCGCGAGAGTTTTGTTTTCGTTCGGTGCGCACCGGCGAGAGTTTTTCACAAGTGTCGGGACAAACTGGTGTGCCTTTACATCGGAGTGCAGCAGCAACGACAAAAGAGAGTGCTAGTTCTGGATATTAATCGAACGCGACGATTTTTCAAATTCAGCGCGCATGTAAAACGAAACCAAGATAAAAGGCTGAACTCGGTGTGTGTATGTGAGTGCGTGTACAACCAATGGGAAGAGGGAGTTTCAGCGGTAGCAGCCGCTGCTTCCGCGGCCGTGCGGCGAGATGCATCTGCGTCCGGCGTGAGAGAGTATAAGGAGAGGGCATATAAGCGAGAGAAACAGAGCAAAGCAGAGCGCTCAGCTATGTCGCGCCTCTTTTCACGTATATTTTTGGAGAGCTAAAAGACTTGCGAGGCGAGCAGCCAAAACGCGCCGAGCTGCTGCATCACCATGGATAGACTTTTCCGCTGGAAAAGCCACAAGGCGATGGAAGACGTGAGTACTCAGCAATATTACGCGATTTAAAAGGAGTGGAAGTGAGATGAAGGCTGGAAAGGGTGTCCCTCCGTTTAAAAGGAAAAAAAGTACATGCTTTTTGCCACCGAGGGCATTAGCGTTGGCGAATTATTACCAACATCGGGCGCTTAGTTCGTTAAAAAAATTTAATTACTCGCGCGTTTACCGAGTCTCGCGATTCGCGTAACGTCTTTAACGATACTATGTACAAGCGATCTCGACTGCAGACACACGTCGAACTCTGCGGACTTACGGGTTATTCAATTATTTGCGTGGATCGAGGCTCTGGGGGGAATGAGATTTCGCGGAACTCGCGTTATATTATTTAAATTGCGTCATTATATCGGCGCTGTGACTGAAAGGAGTTTAATGGACGATTCCGCGCGTCTTTTGCTGCAACTCCCTGTATAGTATACACAGTTCGACTAGAGTTAAATCGCAGCCTGCCGCGCTGATCTCGCTTTATGACTTTAATTATGAATGAAACAGGTTTTATATATCGGCGAATTCCAGGGGGCCGAATGTACTGGTATGTGTGTGTGTACGCGCGCTGAGAGGAACTGGTTTTGCGCGACAGTGACAGTTCGTATAATTTAAGCGAATCTTGAGTCATATATATTTCTCTCTGACCATCCGCGTTCAACCCTTATGCGCGCAATTATCGTCCTACGTCTTTCGTAATTTGTAAACGACTATGCGAAATTTTACGCAAAAATCACTCGCTACACAATGATTATGACCGAATGAATGAAATTATATCACTCTTTTTACGATTCACGTAATGTATGAAAATGCGTTAAAAACGTTTATCTAATAAGCTAAGGCATAAATTTTTCTACAAATAAAATATATCTCTATAATAACTTTACTTACATTGCGATAAAACTTCCTTTAATTGCCACGCGTATTAGGTATATAATTCATCAAAATCACGAAGTATTCCACTTGGCAATTACTGGGCGCTTGTTCGAATTGAAGAAACCAGCGTTGCGTTTGAGTTATGAATCCATAAACGTCATATAAAACAGTTAATTACAACGCCGCGCAATCTTTACGCAGCCTTCAAAAGTTTATACATACTTTATACGCTTGGCGGATACTATATAAGCCATAAGTTGATCCCGCGCTCGAAATCGTTATGAATAAAACAGTCGCGGGCACGTCAACGAGTTCGTCTCTTTTATCGAAAGCTGCCAAATCGGTACGTACCAGAAAGTCACTAAGTGCAAAGGTCTGCCACCCTCGCCGCGAACAATCCTGAAAAATTCAGGTACTACACTCGCGAGTCGCGAACCGTCGCTCAACCCGTGACACCGCTATACAACGCTCTGCGGTGGAAAAATTTCTCGTGCAACAGCAACGGCTTTCACGGGGGAGTATATAGTCTTGCAACAATATCGATGCCGCGGGACACGCAGGCTCTCCTCTCCATCTCTTATTCAGAGGTCGTCGTGCAGCGCAGCGAGCAAACTTCTTCCTCGTCTCTCGCGAAAGGGGCTTTAGCTTCTGCTGCCACGACCGAGTGTCTCGCGTATACGCTTAGCTCTTCTATACATACGCGCGATCTTTTACAAGAGCTGCTGCAGTACTTCGTGTCGTCGTCGCGCGAGGCTCTTACTTTGCACCTTCTTCTTCGTCGTCGCGATTTCTGCGCCGGGATTTCCTGCGGGACGGGGGATTAGCTCTCGTGTCGAGATTGACGATGATGCTCGAAACATCTATTGTGTACGAAGGTTATTTATGACATCACAATTTTATAATATGTTATAAGGTTTTTCTACTTCTGCATGTGTTGCGAGTAAATACGATAATGTTTTTCTTGACAGAAAGCCTCGTCTAAGTACGAGTTAAGAGGTCATTTATTTCACCAAGAGCCGTGTGTATAAGTAAAGGCTAAAGAAATTGCCATTAAAGTAATAGCAGTGACTTTTAATTTTCCTTATTACTCCGCGCCTCGCTTTTTATACGAGCCTGAAAAATTGCTCCAATTTTCTTGGCAGCTAGGGGTTCAGGTGCGCAAAAGAGAGTCGCGGACTGCCTCGCGAGCCCCGCAAGCGCGTTTTCGGAAATAAGAGTCGAGGAAAGACCGCGAGGTGGAAAAGACGTACGTTATATATATGTTCCACTCAACGAAAACAAGTATATATACCGCGGACGCGGAGAGAGATGCGAAAAGAGGTGAGAAAAGTTTAAGCTCCTCGCAGCGGGAATGAAAAATTTAAGCCGCCGCGACGGCCGGAGCTCTATATACGTTCATCGTGGTTGCGGAGCTGGCGCGGAAATCGCATCACGCTCTCTTTCTCGGGGTACGCGGGCGAGCGAGAATTGCGCCAGGGATAGCCGAGGAGCGTGCAAGAGACACAACGACCGAGAAGAGGAAGAAGCTATATAGGCACAGGCGGGCATGGAAAAAGAAATTAGAGAGGATGGAAGAGAGCTGCGCGCAGCGAGAGCTTGCGGTGTCTAAAAAGCCCGAGAGTTAGGGAGAGAGAGCGAGAGAAAAGGGAAAAAGGGACAAACGCGCGGAAGAATGAAGAGCGCCGGAACGAGGAAGAAAAGCTGAAAGAGAAAGAGAGAGAGAGAGAGAGAGAGAATTGCTCTTTGGCTCGGGGACACGAGCGCCCCGCTGCCCTGATGCGCTTTCGCGAGAGTCAGACTGTACACCTCTGCTTCCATGCTGCTGCTTCTGCTGCACGTATATATATATATATGTATATCGGGCGCGCGTAGAGATTCAATTAGTTCGGAGGAGGTCTTAAGTAGTCCGAGAATAGAATATTTGAATTTTCGTGGGGGCTATTTTTAGAGTGCAGCAGCACTCGACTTGACTTCTGATATATATACCTCCATGGGGTTTTCGAGAACACTTTCTTTCCTCGCGGAAATCACACATCATCGCTCGTGACGATTTTCTCCATATCCACGCGTATATGACCAGGACTAAATTAAACTTTCATTTTACCTGCGAATTAAATGTAAAAAAGAACAAAATCTCAAAATCTACGGTATAATGAAGGACCCGCAGCTATTAACGGTACCTAGAAAAAAAAAAAAAAAACTAGTTTAAAAAGTCTCGCTGAACAGTATATACACAGCGTTGCAGTCTTTTTTCCGTTCTAGCAAAAAAAAAAAGGAAAGAAACAAAGCAGCACCCAATTAGAGCGTGAATCGCAAGAAATAGCGGCGGGTATATATTATATACTTACCGCGCGTGAAAATTCGTTTCGGCGGCGCTCGGCGACAGAACAACGTCGCGGCTACTTTCACGCGTCGGCCGAGCACGTCTACGTAGCCCTATATGCACTGATATTGTCGCGCGTCTCGCCCAGCCACGGGTTAAGGAAACTACCCACCCACGCATAGACACAGCCGCAGCGGGCAAAAGAGAGTCTCGAGTTACAGGAAGAGGCTGCGCTACAAGCTTATCCGCCTTCTCTCGAATCTAATTGTTGCACAGCAGCAGTGGGACTGCTGGCCCAGTAGTATAGTGCAGTGTGTATAGCTGCTCTCCCACGCGGCTGCGGTGTACCGGTTCCTCTCTCCCGCGACCTGCGTATATACGTGTGCAAAGCAATTACAATGCATAGCCGCGGCTACTTCTTCTTCTTTCTCTCTGCGCTGCGGTGCGATTCCGGTCTTGAAATCCGCAGAGACTGCAGGCTCTCTCTCTTCTCTCTCTCTCTCTCTCTCTCTCTCTCTCGTGAATGTAACTACGTGCAGGCTGCAGTGTTCTCTGGACCGCGTATACATGCGCATGCATACGTATAGCCCTGAGTTATGGGCTGAATTTTACGCGCGCGAGCGCGTGATTTATCGGTAATTGAAATCGGAAACTGCGCGAGATCGGCTTCCACCGCGTGAATTTCGGCACGACGAAAGAGCTCCGCGCGCGTTATTATAATTATCGCGACCACGGAGCCGTGATTAATGCGCGAGTTGACCGTGTATTTGTTTTGAAAGAGTTGGCCTTTGTCGAGCGTCCGTATAGTGTATAGACTGCGGAGTTTATAGACTGTAATATAGTGACTGGACCCAAATTTAGTATATCGGCGGCTTAATGGGAATATAGATTGAAAGCCTGCGAGTGACATTAGGTGCAGTCTAGTGTCATTTTGTACAATCTGCTCTATCTGTATACAGAGAGAGAGAGACATGTTCATATAAGCCGAACACATACTACACTGCACTAAATCACTTGGCCTACATTTTTCCACTCTGGACAACGCTGCCAGTCCTTTCGCGAGTGTTTTTCGGGCCCGACCCAACAATCAACCCCATATATATATAGTCACTCGCTTCTCCTTCATAACACACGAACATACGCACACATGTAGCCGAGCGAGAAGCGATAAATTTACGGTGTTGGCAAACAAGCTTATATCGGTGGTGTATAGTCGCTCGGAAAAAACGTCAGTCAGCCTTTTTCTCCCCAGTCACTTTTTAAGCTCCAATAAGGCATTTATTATTGGAGCACGCAGAGAGGCCGAGAGGAATATAAAGGCCGGTGTACCGTGAGCACGCGAGCTTTCCGCGCGCAGACCGAGAGCAAATGCGGACGGTACACATATAGTAGCGGCGTCGTCGCTTGATTAAACGGCGCGAGCGGCCGAGCGAATAGAGCTCCCATCGAGGCTCCCATGCCTTACCCCACCGCCATTATTTACGGCTAATGGCCTCAAAAGCCGGAAGCTCCCAACTATACAGGCCGCGTTTGGAAATTCGGAAAATTTTTGGATCGTTCGACGAACCGCTGCACTCGCGCGACGGTTTGGCGATACACGCGCGCGCTTTCGTCTGCGTGTATTATATACGTGGAATCGTTTAGTTTTTTTAGAGCTGTTTTGTTTTTACGAGAGAAACTCTGGGTAGGTATTTTCTGGGGGGGATGCGCGGTTTATGCTTGCATTACTGTGTGGTTTTATGTTGATAAAGGCTTGGGAATGCGTTAAACCGAAATTTGTATTACACGTTTGCGCGATGTATAAATGAGAACGTTTTTACGCTCTGCACTTTGTCTTGAGGATGCATCGCTTTTTATTTTCTGCAGTATAAGTTTGAAAAATATATACCCTTGTTGTGAAATTTTATATTTGGATATATTCTTTAAGTTCACGATGAATTTTTTCATGGCTAGCTGTTGAATTATGGAAATACTATACTATTCATGAGATAATCAACGTGTATAAAAGATTTAAATCAAACTTTATATATATAATATAATCGAATATCCAATTCTACTGAACGACACTGCACTGAATCTGACTGCATACTAAAACGTGACGTGGAGGAAATGAAAAACTTGGAATTTCGAATAAACTCGTGTGCTCGATGCAAGTGTGCCTGGCTAGTATATACTGCACATCCAGTAAAAGCTCACTGCAGATCTTAAACGCCTGTCAATCAGGGAAAAATGCGTTTCCTAGGAAAATTCGAGAGAAAACTATTCTTGTTCTGTCGAATATGCGAGGAGGAATAATACGAAATGTCGCTCGACGGAAATTGAGTATAGCGTTGGAGAAGGCTTCTCGGAGCTTTATACTGGAAAATCAATGCACTTGTTTCGTCGAACGAAAGTATTGCGAGCTCTCCCTAAACGGATTAACTCTTTTGGCGTCCAATATAGAAATTCGTGTTCTATCAAAAGCATATTATATGTTTTAGCTGTTAATTAAAAAGAAAGCCCAATGAAATTTATATAAAATTGGTTTCATGCACAAGAATAATAAATATCAGTATATACAAAGTAAATTTGAATTCTAGGTGTCATGATTTTTTGTATAACACAATGTAATATATATTATTTCCAATAATAGCACTGTATTCTTTGAGCATAACAATAACAAAGCATTTCTAAATCTGGTTACAGAGTCTGAACAATGTGAGCTCGGCAACCCTGAGGCCGTATAATCCGGACATCAACACACCGAGGATCGATAGCTATAGAATTTCTATGGCTAATCTCGAAGGTAAGCTACATTTTTCTTTCACCATCCCACGCACCCGCCGTCCCTGCGCTAATCCTTATAAATTCGCCTAACTTGCTATATCCGTCGAATCTATGCGACTTTTAATTTTCCAACTTTACCCCCTGTACACGAAGAGAATTCCGCGCTTTTATATATACAGAGACGTTGGAGTTGCGGGCGCAGCCCATGATAAAAGGAAAAAAAAAGCTTTAATTTATCTTGCCTGCCAAGCCGTTGAGGCGGTGTGACCTACTTTCCTTCGGGTGCGCTACCCCTTGTGAACGAAACTTCCGGCCTGATGACTCGCCCGCACGAACCTTCTGACGGATCTCGTCGTCGCCAAATGCGCAGCGATTTCCTTCGAGCTTCAACATCCCTTCCTCTCTCTCTCTCTCTCTCTCTCTCTCTCTCTCTCTCTCTCTTATTTTTCTATATACTTTTTTTCCCTACGTCGCGTTTATTTTCTTCTTTTCTCCGACGGCGCGCCTCTCGCTTCTCCGTCCACTACCGTCTCGTTTTCTGCGCGCGATATCGATATCAGGGAAAATTCTGTACATACACTGAGAAAAATGGATACTGCGCGTAAGAGGAATAATCTGCTTGAGAGATATCTACGTAGGGCAAGATAAAATCTGCTTGAAGCGAGAAACCGGGTTCTCCTTTCCAAATTATGGTTTTCTTGTTTCTAGCAGAAAAAACTCTTCCTTCTAAACCAACATACGGCCTGCAAAAAGATTACGTGCTTGCTGCAAAATGAAAGCTTCTTACTGTAAGTGGATAAATTCTACAAGAGCTATCCCCCTCTCGAATAAAAGAACGTTTGTCTTTAAAATTAAATTTATTCTGAAAGACAAAATCTTTTTCCTGTAAGTAGATAAAGCTTATTCCATGAAACAGTAACTAATTTCCCTTCTAAAGAATATTGAAGTCCTTTCACAAGCACCTTATCAGGTGCAAATAGCTGTTCGTTTACATCGCGTAACATTGAAACTCACAGTACATATTTCCAAAATCTATAGATTTATTTATATAGAAGTGCTCGCGTTAGTCTGATTTTCGTCACCAAACAGTACACGTGCCTTAACCGCAAAAATGCAGAAACCGAAGACAATGGGCGAATTCTTAAAAGAAGCATCGCTTAATTCAAGTGTTGGTGATGTATTATGGGGTAATTTACTCTTTGTATCATTAGTTTTTACTATACCAACTTACTATAGTTGCGTAACTTATTATTTTTTGACTCCTCGAAAGAAAAGTCGTTTCATACGAGAGGATTTTTTTCCAAATGAACTGCAAGAATAAAGTAGAAATGAAGAAGATGAATTTGATTGCAAACAAAAATGCTTTTGCGGCTGGAGGATTCTGCTTCATACAAGAATATAATTTTATCAAGAATAAATTAATGTAACGATAAAAATGATAAAGCTATTTCAATGAAGTATATAAGTCAATATTTATGAAAGATTTTTATTTCCATCGAATGGATTTCTTCTTATTGTCAGTATATGCCAAATATTTTCAGAAATACTTTAGTCGCAGATTTAAAAGATTTCTATTTTAATTGAATGGGTTTCTTCTTGTAGCAAGTATATGCTAAATTTTTATAGGATTAATGAAATAGCAGATTAAAGTATAATTTCTCTACAATCAAATTTCAATCTTCTTCATTCAAACAGAATCGAAGGAAACAGATTTTATTCTTCATTCAAGAAGAAAAAATTTACGTGCCCAAACAAAATTATTTTCTTCTTAATTCAAGTGGATTCTGCTTGCATCAAGTATCTATTTTTCTCAGTGTTATATTATTTAATGAATTACAGCCTTGAATTATAAAATTTTTATGATATTTTTATGAGTTATGCCCATATAGTATTTTTATGAAACAGAATTTATTACAATGACATGTTTATCAGAAATATTGATTATTATGAAAAAAAAATAAAATTAAAATCGAGAAACTAAAATTTACTTTTCAAGACGGATAGGAGGATCTATAAGAAAGCACACCGCGTCGATGCACTCTTTTATTTTCTGCACTGTACACATATATTGTACATATATGTTATACTCACTTGCCATATGGAATGTTGCGCGCCAAGGGTACGGCAGTATAATAAAACTGCTTGTAGTCATCCATCCAGACCTCGGCCGCACGTCGGGTATTGCGCGCGAATACGTTTCCGCTTCCTCCGGGAAAGGAATACGGATGACGTTTACGAAATACGTGACCGACCCTCGAGCAAGGAATGATTTCCAGGCTTCCGCCGCATTGCCAAACACGAAACGAGATTTCTGAAAAAAAAATATAAATTGTCGATCTCTTATCAGTTTAATGACTTTTTGTTCTGTGGACGATTGGAAGTGATTTATTGCTATTCTTCGATAAAGCGATATTCGTGATTTGTAAATTCACTGCGAATCTCACGTGAACGCTAATGAGTTGTGATGAAATACGTAAGTGTAGACTGGTGAAATAATGATCATTAAATTTATGCGGAAGATTTTCATCTCGAGGGGACGCCAAGTACCCGACCCTCACATATAATTTTAATTGAAAACAAAGCTGATGAAGTAGAATATGAGTCGGTATACTTTACATAACCACATCTCCTGACTATCATCTTTAAAATTATACACGTTAATTGTAAGACATCGTTTTTAATTTTTTGATCGAAAATATTTATTCAGTGATCGGTGAATCAATTAAAATGTATTTACTTGAAGAAAAAGCATTTTATACTCTATATTTATTTCGAAAAGATTAACAGGGATCAGAAATCAGATAATTTAATTAAAGTAGGATTAAGCAATGTAGATATTTTTACTGGTTCAAATAGTTCTTGACACTAGTGAAAATATTTTATGACAAATTGTTAATTGACGTAACTTAGATGAGTTTATTCACAATTTTTGGCTTTGAAGATGGCTATCGATGATAATAATTGACACGTTATGTTTTATCTTATAATATTTGGAATGTAAACATTTTCTACAAAATTAATTATAATACCTGTCATCTAAAAATTGCGTCTGCAATCATTGAAAGCGATTTATTCGAGAAGCAAGACACTCACCTAGATTCTCGCCTCCCCATACGTCCATCTGCGTGTCGTACTTTCCCAGTTTCTCGAAGTACGCCTTATTTATGACGAAGAGCCCTCCAGCTATCATCGGCGTCCTTATAGCCTGCGTAGGATCTTTCTGGCGCGCGAGGCGTTCGGCCTGACTGAGGTACTCCCACTTGAAGACAAGACTCCAGTCAAAGCCACCTCTCAAGTCCGCTGAGGCACCTGCGTGCAAACAGGATAAATTTTAATTATATTATCAAATCTGTATGAAATTCTGGTGTTTCTTATCAGTGATTCTTTTAACTATAACTAACTTATACCTATTTAGAAATTTATTTATTAATTATTCATGTTTATTTTTGTTACGATTATGAGCAGATTTCATTTTATGAAAATTTATATTATTATTTGAAGTACTTTTATATTAAAATAATTTTTCGTGAATAATATTTTTTTATAGGCATCATTCGAAGATTCTGTCTTTAATATACCCGTCAATATAGAAAAATTCCTGGAAAAATGTAACGCAATTGTTATACATATACATATACAGGTGGGAGTAAAAGGTATCAAAATGTACCGGCTCATCATGTGTCTACCCGGAATTAAATATCGTCAAAACAAAATCCATCGGTAGATGTGTATCGATCTTGACAGCTGAGTGCATCGCCCTAAACAATGCTACCAGCATAGCCCTCAAACACATAGATCGAAACATCATTTTTACTGAATCTCTCAGTGCGATTGCAGCTCTCCAGTCAACAAAAAACAACGCAAAAATTAATCCATGTATTTTGGAAATTAAAAGAAAAGATATTGTATTTAATTCCAAAGCGTTAGAAAGTAATTCTTTCTATATGGGAAGAGATATCTCTGTTTTAATGGAAAATTCAAAGCTATTTCATTGTATACTTTAGTGATAATGAAACGTCATAATATTTTAGATACATTAAAATAGAGTTTAAATAGCTACAATCGTGCGAATCTTACTTTTCGAGAGTAGAAATTTTTTTATTTACTCTGTGTAAAAGAGCGATTCTAATTTTTTCTACTTCACAAATAGTGAAATTGAGATTGTACTCTTTTGGAAAGGGTAAATCACTGATAGACTAAGTTAGTGACCGATTCTGTGCGATGATTATTTAACATCTGCCAATTTTCCTACTTATTATTGTGGCTGTAAAGGCCCTAAAAACCGGACAACTAAAGTGTCCTTGTGGATATTGTTGTCATTAACAATTTTGCAAATTGTTAAAAAAAATGAGCAAATTATAGTTATTAGTTGACATCTGCCATATGTTTTAAATTAATTTTCAAGTAAAAAAAATCTGGTGGAAGCTTATTGGCAGAAGTATTCGATACGAAAAAAAAATTTTTATTAGTTAACATCTGCCAATGAAAAATACGGTTATATTATTTGTCAAAATGATGTCTGAAAGCAGGCAGACGAATCGCATGGATACAAGTTGTGCGGTATGTCATGTAAAATGATGAAAATTTGTTACTTATCTGCACAATCAGTTAACACTTCAAACTGCTTTGAAACTATAATTTACTATATCAGAATGTTGATAAAAGTATTGGCAGACAAATCCAGCGGTTACAATATACAAAAACATTATTATATTTGTGTGAAAAAAATGGAGTGTAAATTTAATATTAGTTAACGTCTGCCACTATTTTTTAATAAAATATATGTTATCAAATGATGATTTTTAAATTGGCAGATAATTATAGTGAATTCATAATTATTTATTAAAGAAAAGGTAGAAAAAATAATTTTTTTAGAAAATATTAGAGATTATTAGTTAACGTCTATCATTTGATTTTTTGTAAAATACATGTTGCCAAATGATCATTTTTATTTATTAAATAAATAGTAGAAAAAATAGTTTTTATTTACAAAATTTATGTTATTAGATAGAGATGTATCAATTGGCAGACGATTTCAGCAGATAAAAAAATTATTCTAATATGGTTTGATTTTCGTTGTGTATACGAGTCAATCTTTTATTGATGGTTTAATACATCGACGTTTCGGCGACTATTTTTCCGTCCTTTCAAGTCTACATTGCAATTTATAATTATTATACATATTGGTATACGTTTACATACTATCTTACATATATTTCTTCTTTTAATGAATTTACATTAATATTTACATCAATACTCGTCAGATTTATATACATTTTACCAAATTGATAAACGTCAACCGTCTCTATTTATAAATCAAAACAAGAAAAAACAACATAAGTGAATATATTTTTATAATTTTTAAGTATTTGCAGAGAAGCTGAAGAAAAACATCTGAATATCTCTCACCTTGTGTTCCTTTTTTCCATGACCTTGATAACCGATATTGATATTAAAAGTTTATCTTTAGTTAACATCATAAAATTGTAAAAGGACAATCTCAAACGTATATAGGACTGCACTAAACATGAATAAAAACAAGAGTGAACCAATAAAAAGAAGAAATCAGTCTTATATAGATATCAGAACATCGAACAGTTATCGATGTACTGACTAGAATCAAAATTTAAAACCAAGACTTTAATTTTCGCCATCTATCAGCTATAATAGTAATTACTAATTAATATGTGTCGATATTATCAATATCTTAAGTATCTTCATTCAATCAATTCACTTATATTTAAATTAGCTGTATAAGAGAACACAAGTTAAGAGACCATTACCTATGATTTTTTCACCCTACATTTGATTCTATTAAGCAGTGGGCCTGTTAATTTCTAGTGTCTTCTTTTTTATTAATTCGATTCTGCTGTATGTGTATGTTAAGCATTTCTGATAAGATTCTTCTATGCCAGTTAGTTTCTTTATCTAGTATTTTCACATTTTCAAAGTTAAATATATGATTTTGTGTTTCCATATGTTTATTTATTACTAAAATTGTATCTTGTTTGTGACTATTTTTTTCATGTTCATTAATGCGGATGGAAACTTTTCTCTTTGTTTCACCAATATAGCTGGCATCACAATCTTTGCATTGTATTTTATAAACTACGTTGTTCTGTTCATTCTTATCAGTCTTATCCTTGCCCCCTTTTATAATATTACTCAAATTGTTAAATATTTTTGGTACTGTCTGTATGGAATGTCTTTTAGCTTTTTTGAGATGTTTTCATAGAGTTTATTCACATATGGTATTCTCATTCTAATGAGCGTGCGTTGTCTTACTCGATTGTTGTTTGCATCTGTTATATTTTTGACTGTTCTTCATTGTCAGAGTGTATAGAATATACTCTTTTCTTTGTATTAAACTCTATAAATTTCACTGCTTTATCGACTAGAGAATAAACCATACCTTTCTTATGTGATACTGGATGACTAGAATTAAAATTAAGAAATCGACCGGAAAAGGTAGATTTATGGTACCAATCTGGAATAAGTTTATCTTTTTGTTTAATAATTTTTAACTCTAAAAAGTTAAGTATGTTATCTTTTTGAAGTTCATGTGTAAACTTCAATCTATCGTCATATATGAATTAAAAACATCTAACATATAGTTAATTTTATTTTTTGGAATTATTGTAAATATATCATCAACGTATCTAACATAAAAAAACGGTCTAAAATCCAATCTACCTATACACTCCTGTTCAAGATCATCCATCACCATATCCGCAAAAGCAAGAGATACAGGTGAACCCATTGGTATATCATATGCTTGTGAGTAGTATTTATTATTAAATGTGAAGACAGTATTATTCATAAGAAATTCAATGCCTCCAGAAAGTCAACTAATGAAATTAGAACTAGTATAGTAGATTCCATGTATAGCCATATAAAGAATCCGAAACACATTAAATATTCCGATAGAATTTTTGCAGAGAGGTTGAGGAGGGCAGAAGAATTTATAAAGAATAATGATATGTTGATTACTATGGCAGAATCGAATTAATAAAAAAGAAGACACTAGAAATCTGCATACAACTTATGGCCCACTGCTTAATAAATATAAGTGAATTGATTGAATGAAGATAATTAAGATATTGATAATATCGACACATATTAATTAGTAATTACTATTATAGCTGATAGATGGCGAAAATTAAAGTCTTGGTTTTAAATTTTGATTCTAGTCAGTACATCGATAACTG
>UELU01145982.1:0-10782 GCA_900490025.1 Megastigmus dorsalis
CTGGTCTATCACAGACAAAACACATAACTTGGATGGTAAATTTTCTGTCACTTATAGTTATTCCATTTTTTAGTAGATGATTGAGTTCTTGAACAAAATCAAATAAATATTTTTCAATGTTCTTTGGTTTTCCTTTGCCACAATGAATGGCAATTGTAAAAGGTTTAAATGTATAATCAGGGCTATATATTTTACCTAAAATAGGCCAAAGTTCTTTGGAACTGGAATGGAAAAGGGGCAGTCCATCTGCATTAAATTGCAATCTTAAAACACTATCCAACTTATGATTCTCAATATTTACATTTCTTTGTAGCTGTTCTGCAATTCCAAAATAAATGTATTGGGCATCATCTTGTATATCATTTGGATTAAACTTTTGAATTTTATTTTTTAATTTTAAATTAGTGTTTAGTAATGTTTTTGCTGACAGTGGCAGTTGCGGGTGATGAGGCTTTAATATTCTCAATAGTGAGTCTACATTTGACTGAGGTATGGAGCACTGTATAGCCCATTTTCTTAAATCAGCAGTAATTGCATCCTCAAAATCTAAGTCATCAGTGTCAGTATCAGTAACACTGGATAAACTGCTATCAGCATCGCTGTCATATTCATCACTATCACTATAGTCTACTCTATCTATTGGATCACTCGAGTTATCTTGAAATTCCTCTTGTACTCCACTCTGCTTATCACATAATATGTCCATTGTTTCCATCGATACTGATTTATTTTGATGCAAACTACTACTTGCTGTATAATTATAATTGACTTCAGTATCGGAAACTATTTCCTCATTATCATCAAGTTTCCTTTTTTCGTTTCTTACTCTATAATTTCGAACTCTTATCCTATTGAGTTCATTAGCACGACTAATTTTCTTATCCATTTTTAGAAATAGATATCTAAATAATTTTATACTTTTAAATTTAATATACTCAAATTATAACCTCTATTATACTTTAAAATATTATACATATAATTCTTACTAAAAAAATATATAATAAAAACTATTAATTTGTATTATATTATATTATTAAGATTTAAACTTTTAATTATAGTTCCCCTTTCAATTATAAATCCAACGTAAAAAGTACTTGCAGTATAAATGTATATATATCAGGGCTGTTTTTCATTAAATGGCGATAGTCTGGTAACGGCCAGGCAATATTTTGGCGCCAATTAGAAAGTCAGGCTAAAATATGGTTCTGATTATCACCCCATTACATGCCAAGTCAGGGCCTGCTCAGGTAGCCTGGGCAGGGCCTCATGATATATTCAGGCTACCTGAAAATTTTTCTAGTCGGGGATTTGCCGTAGTTACAATTGGTCGTGTGGGCTAAGGCGTTAGTTTTACGACTGTAACTTTTTGCGGGGTTCGGGTTCGTATCTCGGCAAAGTCAAATTTTTTTTCTTTACATTTTTGAATATCGTTAGGAATACCATATTTCTTTATATTTAACATTAGATCTGCAGCAGAATAAATTAATTCAAATAAGTATGTATCAAATAAATAAGTAAGAAAGTATGTATTGGTGTACTTAATCACTTTCTTAACATAAAAAATTATTTAACAGATTTGTAAGAATTTACATTCAATTTGTCATTGTAAGATGATACAGTTCTATATCCGAAAAATGTACCAATAGATTTTCGAGTGCTCTTCTTATGAATTTTTTAATGGATTAGCAGGTTTGTTTCGCTAAATTGAAAGACTTTACTACCTCGATAATGTACTAATAGGTTTCGGCAGCTCTGCTTATAAATTTGGTATTATGTCTGTCGAACAAAAGTATAAACTTCGATCTTGGACTTTTCAAAAGTACAAAGGAGGACGCCGGTAGCGGCCCATGGTCAAACTTGGCATGAATCCTATATAATCGACTTCAGCACAAAGAATCCTTAAACTCTGAAGTAATTGAATAAAAATGTCTTCTCTATGAAGTGGAAAATATAAAAAAGTGATTTTTTTTCTAATTTTTAATACTAGATGTCGGATGAAATCTTGAGTTTTTCACTCATTTTAACAAAATTGACTTTAATTTTTTTTATATTTCCGCGCATTTCCCCCGATTAAATTTTATTAATAATTTGATCAGCTCTAAAGAATAAACAAATTTTGTACGTTTATCTAAGTTTATTTATTTTCTACGCATTCGTCGGCGTCCTCCTTTACTAATTTGTACTTTTAAAATAATACATTAGCTAATTTGTACTTTTCAGAAGTACAAATATGAATTCTGTCCTTTTCAAAAGAACAAAACTACGATTTTATGCTTTTAAGAAGTGTAAATTTGCTAATTTATTCTTTTAAAAGTACAAAATCTCAGATTTAATCCTTTCTAAAGTTTAAATTGGTCAATTTGTACTTAATAACGTCAATTTTTGTACTTTAGCATTTAGAGTGTGGGTTTATTTATTTCAGGTGAATATAGGAAAATGCAGCCTATAGGGATATTAAAATTGGATTGATTCATTATTAACTTTGAAATATCCTTTGATGTTCCATGGTATATAAAACACTCAATTAATCCCTTCTATATTTAATTTTTATTTCTCTCTCCCATTGTTGTGTTAAGGAAGCAGGGCAAACTTTCATATAAAACACTCAATTGACTCCTTCGACATTTAATTTGAACTTCTCTCTCCCATTATTGTGTTAAGGAAACTGTCATATAAAACACTCAATTGACTCCTTCAACATTTAGTTTGAACTTCTATCTCCCAATGTTGTAGCAGGGCAAACTGACAGAGTTCTAATATTATGAGCTGCAAACAGTTGCGAATATAATGCACCTCGTCCAGAACGACACGTTCGCAACTTTATAAAATATCTTTAATCTTAATAAATAACTATATGAATATATATGAATTAGCGTCATTCGGATGTACATTCTCTTTACTTTTGATACCTAGTAGATCAAAATCTTTTAAATAACTGTAATAGTATATTTTTATATATTCATGGAGTATATTTTTTTTAATTTATAGAGATAACTCGTGTGATCTACTCGATACCGTCGGTTCCGATTGGAAAAGACGACATCTTAGTTTGCTTGTGAATGAGACAGCACACATAGACCCATTTTCTTTCCAACTTTAAAACGAAGCTATTTTTTCGATTTATATGCAAATTCTTTGAAAATATTACGTTCCAATTTGTCAATATTCCCTATCCAATTACAATATTTTCAAGGAGTTTCCATGTAAATCGCAAAAATAAACTTTTTTAAAGTGAACTAATAAACAAAAATAAATGTTATTAATTTATACTTTCCTAGTGCTTTCATACAGAGAATGAACTTACTTTTGTAAAATAAAAATATTCTGGCAATAATTTTGAAAGACCTTTTAAACATATACAAATCACAACACATATTATGCATTGAAACCAAATAATAAATAATGGAGCATTAAAATGCATTAAGATCACTGGACAGTAATGCTTTATTGACAAATACCATTAATATTGACACTATCTTGTATTTAAAAATAAATATAATGAAACTTAGAAATTTATAAGCTCAGTTACTTTAAAAGATTATGTTTGTACGTAAATATGTTTGTGCAGCACATACTTTCTTCGGTTCATTATGATTCCCATGAAGAAAAATTATCCCACACTTATTATAACAAAATTATTATAAGTAAGTCGAAACATTTTTGGAAATGTTAAGGAAGAGCAATAAAATATTTAAATATATTCTCCTATACTTTTATGAGGTACATGGATGGTTTAAATTTCTTTAAATTAATTATGATATCCAAATATTAAAGAAAATAATGACGATTATAATAATAATAATATAAAGCACCTGAAATTGCCTATAGACGAGCCACCAAGAAAGTTCATATAGTTATTTAATAAAATTAAAGATATTTTATAAAATTGCGAGGGTGTCATTCTGGACGAGGCGCATTATATTCGCAACTGTTTGCAGCTCATAATATTAGAACTTTGGCAGTTTGCCCTGCTACAACATTGGGAGATAGAAGTTCAAACTAAATGTTGAAGGGGTCAATTGAGTGTTTTATATAACAGTTTGCCACTCTTCTTTAACACAACAATGGGATGAGTCTGAAGTTTGCAACGTTCGTCTCCAATGAAAAAAAAAAATTTTTAAAATATAAAATAACCGATGCAGATCCGCTGAGGGTTGTGCCAAATGACTCAAAACAACTAAAAAACGTACTAGAATGAATTACAACCCCTAAAAAGTAGCCCTACTGTATGTTGATAGGGTAGGCATAGTACTCGTCGGATCAAAATGCAAACTAAAAATGATACCAGTGCCATACTGCACGTGTATCTTCCTTAGCATTCCACAATACCGCAAAAAAATTATTGTACGATATCACGTAGGGGAAGCCACTCCTCCAGGGGTAAAAGTGTCCAATATTATACAAAAACAATCATAAAATCCTAACTAAATATTATACCAGTGCCATAATGCACGGACACCTTGTTCAGCATCGAACAATACAGCAACAAATTTTTTGTGAGATTACACGTAGGCGAGGCCACCGTTCGGGGGTGAAAATGTCTAATATAGTACAAAAAAAATCATAAAATCCAAACAAAAAATTATACCAGTACCACACTGAACATACACCTTGTTAAGCATCCCGCTATACTGCAGGAAATTTTTTGTGAGATATCTCGTGGGGGAAGCCACCCCTTCGAGGGTAAAAGTATCCAATAATATACCAAAACAATTATAAAACCCAAACTAAAAATTATACTAGTACCATACTGCACGTATATCTTCCTTTGCTTCCAACAATACTGCAAAAAAATTTTTTAAATATGGCGTAGGTGAAGACACCATTCGGGGGTGAAAAAGGCCAATATAGTATAAAAAAAAATCATAAAAACCAAACAAAAAATTATACCGGTGCCACACTGCACATACACCTTCTTTAGCATCCTGCTAACCTGCAGGAAATTTTTTGTGAGATATCACGTAGGGGAAGCAACCCCTTCGGGGGTAAAAGTGCCCAATATTATACAAAAACAATCATAAAATCCTAACTAAAAATTATAGCAGTTCCATACGGCACGTGTACCTTGTTTAGCATTCCACAATACAGCAAAAAATTTTTTGTGAGATTACACGTAGGCGAGGCCACCGTTCGGGGGTGAAAATGTCTAATATAGTACAAAAAAAATCATAAAATCCAAACAAAAAATTATATCAATACCACACTAAACATACACCTTGTTAAGCATCCCGCTATACTGCAGGAAATTTTTTGTGCGATATCTCGTGGGGGAAACCACCCCTTCGAGGGTAAAAATGTCTAATATAGTACAAAAAAAATCATAAAATCCGATCAAAAAATTATACCAGTGCCATACTGCACGTACGCCTTGTTTAGCATCCCGCTATACTGCAGATAATTTTATATGAGATATCACGTAGGGGAAGCCACCCTTTTGGGGGTAAAAGTGTCCAATATTGTACAAAAACATTCATAAAATGTAAACGAAAAATTATACCAGTACCATAATGCACGGACACCTTGTTCAGCATCCCACAATACTGCAGAAAATTTTTGTATGATATCGCGAAGGGGAAGGCACCCCTCCGGGAGTAAATGTGTCCAAAATAGAAAAAAATCATAAAATCCAAACTAAAAATTATACCAGTGTCATAATGTACGGACACCTTGTTTAGCATCCCACTATACTGCAGATAATTTTATGAGGCTTTAATATTCTCAATAGTGAGTCTACATTTGACTGAGGTATGGAGCACTGTATAGCCCATTTTCTTAAATCAGCAGTAATTGCATCCTCAAAATCTAAGAAAAACATCATAAAATCCAAACTAAAAATGATACCACTGCCGTATTGCCCGGATACCTTGTTTAGCATCCTACAATACTGCAGAAAAATTTTTGTGAGATCACAGATAGGGGAGGCTACCGTTCGGAGGTGAAAATGTCCAATATGGTACAAAAAAATTCATAAAATCCAAACGAAAAATTATACCAGTGCCAGAATGCACGGAGACCTTGCTTAGCATCCTACAATCCTGCTAAAAAATTATTGTAAGAAATCGCGTAGGGGAAGCCACCCTTCCGGGGGTAAATATGTCCAAAACAGAAAAAAATCATAAAATCCAATCAAAAAATTATACCAGTGCCATACTGCACGTACACCTTGTTCAGCATCCCACAATACTGCAGAAAATTTTTGTGAGACATTCCTTAGGGGAAGCCATTCTTTCGGGGGTGAAAAAGACCAATATAGTACAAAAACAATCATAAAACGCAAACGAAAAATTATGCCATTGCCATAATGCACGGACACTTTGTTCAGCATCCCACAATACTGCTAAAAAATTTTTGTAAGAAATCGCGTAGGGAAAGCCAGTCTTCCGGGGGTAAATGTGTCCAAAACAGAAAATAATCATAAAATCCAAACAAAATATTATACCAGCGCCATACTGCACGTATACCTTGCTTAGCATCCCACAATACTGCAGACAATTTTTTCACCCCCGAACGGTGGCCTCTCTACGTGTAATCACACAAAAAAATTTCTGCAGCATGGTTGGATGCTGAACAAGGTGTCCGTGCATCATGGCACTGGTATAATTTTTTGATTGGATTTTATGATTTTTTTGTACTATATTGGACTTTTTCACCCCCGAACGGTGGCCTCTCTACGTGTAATCACACAAAAAATTCTCTGGAGTATTGTTCGATGCTAAACAAGGTGTACGTGCATGATGGCACTGGTATAATATTTCGTTTGGATTTTATGATTCTTTTCTATTTTGGACACATTTACCCCCGGAAGGGAGGCTTCCCCAACATGACATCTCAAAAAATTTTTTCTGCTGTATTGTAGGATGCTGAGCACGGTGTCCGTACATTATGGCACTAGTATAATATTTCGTTTGGATTTTATGATTCTTTTCTATTTTTGACACATTTACCCCCGAAGGGGTAGCTTCCCCTACGTGACATCTCACAAAATTTTTTTTTTTTTATTGCGGGATGCTGAACAAGGTGTCCGTGCATTATGGCACTGGTATAATTTTTCGTTTGGATTTTATGAATGTTTTGTACAGTATTGGACACTTTTACCCCCGAAAGGGTGGCTTCCCCTACGGCATGTCTCACAAAAAATTTGCTGGTGTATTGTGGGATGCTGATCAAGGTGTCCGTGCATTATGGCACTGGAATAATATTTCGTTTCGATTTTATGATTGTTTTTGTATAATATTGGACACATTTACCCCCGGAAGGGAGGCTTCCCCTACATGACATCTCACAAAAATTTTTCTGCTGTATTGTAGGATGCTGAGCACGGTGTCGGTGCATTATGGCACTAGTATCATATTTACTTTGGATTTTATGATTCTTTTCTATTTTGGACACATTTACCCCCGGAGGGGTGGCTTCCCCGACGCGATTTCTTACAAAAAATTTTCTGCAGCATGGTTGGATGCTGATCAAGGTGTCCGTGCATTATGGCACTGGAATAATATTTCGTTTCGATTTTATGATTGTTTTTGTATAATATTGGACACATTTACCCCCGGAAGGGAGGCTTCCCCTACATGACATCTCACAACATTCTTTCTGCTGCATTGTGGGATGTTGAACAAGGTGTCGGTGCATTATGGCACTAGTATCATATTTACTTTGGATTTTATGATTCTTTTCTATTTTGGACACATTTACCCCCGGAGGGGTGGCTTCCCCGACGCGATTTCTTACAAAAAATTTTCTGCAGCATGGTTGGATGCTGAACAAGGTGTCCGTGCATCATGGCACTGGTATAATTTTTTGATTGGATTTTATGATTTTTTTGTACTATATTGGACTTTTTCACCCCCGAACGGTGGCCTCTCTACGTGTAATCACACAAAAAATTCTCTGGAGTATTGTTCGATGCTAAACAAGGTGTACGTGCATGATGGCACTGGTATAATTTTTTGATTGGATTTTATGAATTTTTTTGTACTCTATTGGACTTTTTCACCCCCGAACGGTGGCCTCTCTACGTGTAATCACGCAAAAAATTTCTGGAGTATTGTTCGATGCTGAACAAGGTGTCCGTGCATTGTGGCACTGGTATAATTTTTCGTTTGGATTTTATGAATGTTTTGTATAATATTGTTTACTTGTACCCCCGAAAGGATGGCTTCCCCTAAGGAATGTCTCACAAAAATTTTCTGCAGTATTGTGGGATGCTGAACAAGGTGTACGTGCAGCATGGCACTGGTATAATTTTTTGATTGGATTTTATGATTTTTTTCTGTTTTGGACACATGGGACTTTGTAGGGGACTTTTTAGGGGTTGGAATTCATGCTAGTACATTTTTTTGTTGTTTTGAGACATTTGGCGCAACCCCCAGCTAGTCTGCACCGGTTATTTTATATTTTAAAAAAATTTATTTTTTTCGTTGGAGACGAACATTGCAAACTTTAGACTCATGTAATGGGAGAGAGAAATAAAAATTAATGTCAAAGCAGTCAATTGAGTGTATTATAAACCATGGGACATCATAGGATATTTTAACGTTAATAATGTATCAATCTGATTTTTAAGAATAGAGATGACAAATTAGCTATTGGTAGCTTTGATAGTGTATCTGTTATCTCTGTTCTTTATAAGACACCATTGCAAAATTGAAGTTCATTTTATGATATTGGTGCGTATTAACAATTAATAATAACTATGTAAAATTAAGAAAAAGAGTACTTAACAATTTCTAAATTGATTTCACAACTTTTTTTAGTTTAAATTGGCCAGTATAAATTGTAAACTTTATTTGAATATGCAAAATTAAGTAAAAAAGTACTGGATAATTTCTGAATAAATCTCACAAATTTCATTAGTTTAAATTGGCCATTGTAAATTGGAAAATTTATTTGAATATATAAAGAATGAAGAAAAAGTGTACTTGGCAATTTCTGAGTTGATTTCACAAGTTTCTTTACTTTAAATTGTCCATTAGAAATTGTAAAATTTATATGAATAAATAAAGAAGCAATTTTATTTAATTGAAAACTCAAATTTAATGTTGCTATACTAAATAAAAGACTACCATGTAATAATATTCTATGATTATTAGAAAGAGAATCAATTTAATAAATATGATCTCGTAGAATAACACCAATTAAAAGTAGTGTGAATTTTATTACAAAAAAAAATAAGATTATAAACACAAAATGTTATAGTTAAGACAATTGGTGAAATGTTACACTAAATTATTACATTTATGTAAAAAATGAACAAGCTAAGAATTGTCTAAAAGCATTTTATATAAATAAACTGAAGCGAGTGGGAAAATATTCATACTTGCCAAGATTTTACCTTTTTAAAGTCTATATTACTATAATATCAGCTTGAAGCTAAAGTTATATAGAATAATGACTGCAAGTATGCTAAGTATGCTTAACACTTTCAGGAAGGTACGACCCATAAATGGGTCGTAAAATTTTTCACTTTAATTGTCTGTTAAGAGCAAATATGCAACCTAACAATTTTGAAAATTGATTTTCTTGATTTTTACAACTCAAAGTTGTTCATTCTTGGCATGAATAAAGTCAGAATGTTATTTTATTTTTTTTTTTCAAAAAGTTTAAACAAAATGCTTACACATTGTTATCACTGAAAGTGTTAAACATATTTAAATATTATTTGCATATTTTATTTATCTGCAGAGATAATAATCTTTGAATATTCGCAGTAATACCTTTACTTATTCTTAATATTGAGAAGTATATTTATTGAAAAATTTTTAGCTTGTACAGTATTTTAAATTGCCAAATCAGTGAACTTAAATAGAAAGTGTCGTTACAATTATTTACATATTAAACAACATTAACAAAAAAATTAATTTTTTTGATCAAACACATTATTTACAAAAAGAATAATGGTCAATTAGAACTTTTATTTGTCAAAGGTCATAACAGTAAAAAAAATTGCTGTTAATAATTCAAGACAACTTTTACAGTTAACTACTTCTCTACAATATAATGAAGTTTACATCTAAAATAAATTTTTTTGGCATAATTATGTTTTTCCAATTTAGTAATTAGATGAACAAATCAGACTGGTCAGTAAATAAAAATATTTAATATCTTAATTATTCTAAATATAAAGGTGTATTTATAAAAATAACACCTTTGTATGGAATATAAGTTTTTATATTTTTTATAAAATTTAAAAATTATAGCTAACCTTCTATGTCATCTGACTGCATACTAATATATGAACCTCCTATATTGCTTCCAGCAAGAAATGCTGTTGTGGTTAACGAACCACTATCCTCGCCACTTTCACCACTATTTTCCATCAAATTCAAGCTACGTTTTTACAATTTAAGTTAATTAAAGATTTTTTTATTTTTTCTCGTCTGCTTGAAGACTTCCTTCTGACATTTATGACCTCCCAGGCTCCCACGGCTCCCCGCCAACCGCGGCTACCAGGCGCTAGTCAAGAAAACCCAATCTCCGTAACCTGGGCACCCACTGATAGATATCAATACATCTGATGGCATAACATTATTGGTGATAGTTACCGCGCTTTAATTGTATAAGAATAATAATTGCAGGTGTATCACGATTATGGAATCCATTTTATTTATTTACACTTAACAGATTTACGCATAAGGCCCTACACAGTACACACGAAAAAAAGGAACAAATAAAGGGAACAAATATAAGGAACAATAATGTAAGAAAAATGCTTTAGTTATTTTATCTTTTCCTTATATTTGTTTTTTTTTCTTTATGTATATATAATATATATATATATAT
>UELU01145985.1:3177-24999 GCA_900490025.1 Megastigmus dorsalis
CCTTAACCTATTGATCTATTAGTTGATATAAAAATAATAATAACGTTGTTGAAGTTCTATTAAGTAAAGAATAAGTTACTTACAACGTATGGTCATTCAAAATATGCCACTTTCATGTAAAAGTAATATTATCTAATGTTTTTCGAATAGTTGCTGATTTGACCCTCAAGTATCGCTTGTACATCCTTAAAGCCTCGTCGAAATTTTTCGATTTCATTCATTAGAAGCCGAGATATATCAATTTAAGTGTTTAAAGTAATATAAAATTCAGCAATTCCGAATTATGTAGTATACGTAAATTTTTTGCTACGATTCTCATTAATTGATTTTGAAAGCTTGCATTTTAAGCTTTAATTTCATTTATTAGTCGACTCTGTGCGATTTTTTGAAACCGAGATATTGAAATTTGAAGATTTGATAATCTTAAACTATACGAACCTGTAAGTTCTCATACTGGTGCAAAACATGGAAATATCAAAACATGAGTTTTTTCTTGAAGCTGCGATATTTCGACTTAAAAAAATCATACATAGCCCACTTAAAAATTAAATGAAAGCTTTCAAAGATAAGCTTTATAGAGAAATTAGTTAGATTTATGGCAAATTTTTTCGTTAAATCGTATACTGTAAAAATACGAAATAGTACATGTTTTAGGTATTTGACATTATTTCCAACATTTGAAGTACAATATCTTGGCTTCTAATGAATGAAATCGAAAAATTTCGACGAGACTTTAAAGGTTAGGGTCGATGGTTGCAAAAATTAATATAACCACCGAAATCCACTGATTTCGATGGCAAGAACATTAAATGAAAAAAAAATTTCACTCATAATTTTGTGTTTTTTGTTAAATAAATAATTATAACTTTTTTAATATGCATTTTCCTACAATTCTGACGACATAGATCGAAAGTTCATCAGACAATTTTACATCAGAAATGACTAATAGGTTAAAAAAGCTTCAAAATCATGCATTAGGTTCTATATGCAATTTCGCGGTATGAGTGTCAATAGTCTCGGTTTTGCAAAAAAAGTGCAAATTAAGCTTATTGAAGCTAAGTGCCAACGGATTAGCACCGGTTTTCATCATTTTATTAATATATCATTATTATTTGTTATATAGATTTAGATTAGCATCTCTAAGAGATTAAATCTGCTCTAATAAATATATATATATATTATTTGTCGTACTTCGTGTATAAGATTTGAATTTTCAGATTAGGTATCTCAATCGTGTGATTGATAACCGAGCGAAGCGAGTCGTCTAGATAATCACGTTTGCTCACTTTTTACGTAATTATCTTTGACGGTCAAACAAATTGTCTGATATATGGAATTCACTCTATACTATTTTATATTACTTAACTTAATACATTTTACCATAAATTGTAAGAATTTATTTATTTGATTTTTAATGAACATGCGCGGTCAACTTGTCTAAATCTTGTAATATTTCTTGAACATGATATATAAGAAATTAAAAATAGATTTTTTAATGAGTAACAAGTTATATTCAATAATTTTTATGCAATACAAAATATTATTAATATTTTAAACTCTTCATAATAATTTGAATGAAATATGTAATTACAAATTATTTTAAATAAGATTAACATATATATTTTCAAATATATTAACAAAAAATTTGAAGTTTTATTTGAAAATCCAATTATTTCGATTTTTTTTACTTTTATTAAACTTTTTTGACAAAAGTAATATAAGTATTTATAAAAATAAATATTTAGATCAATCGACCTGTAAATAGTTATAAATACGTTCACACCTGAATTAAATTTCGTACACATAGAAAAATAAGTTTTACAAATTGATTAAAATTTGCATGAATTTAGTCTCTAAACATTCTTCAGTAACAGAATTTAAACTAAACTATAACTAATAATTAGTTGACGAGCGAAGCGAGCTTTCTGTGCTAGTCTTGATATTAATTTGAAAAATGATACAAATTGAAATAATTGGAGTTCTTATTTATAGAAAATAATAGTTGAATTAATTCATTATTTTCGCTTACATCTTTTTCTGATCAACAGTGATAATGAAAACTAGCTAAATAATAGGCATAACAAAAATACTATTGCTTAAAACGTAGAAAGTAAAGGCACTTTGAAAGTATAACTATCACAAATTGCCAATTTTAACATGAATTGACATAAATAAAACTAGCTTAAGTTACACAGTATAAAATTACATTTATCCATCATCCTTATCCTCGTAAGTTTATGGTTCTAGCTGAAATATGTACATTACATATAACAAGGAATGCAACATAATTATTTATTTAATTCTTCTTTTGTCGATTCTGCTATTAGAGAAGAAATCTCCTGAATATAACTAGATTTACTCATAACGGGATCTGTTGATGAAAACGACGGACTTTCATCTTGAGATTTTGCTACATCTTCTAGTAATGATGTATCATCTAAAGAAGAAGTATCGGAACCTACTAGGAAGTGAAATTATCAGTAATAGATTAAAATTTTTTACCAAACAAAATAATCATATGAACTTACCATCAGTAATTTTTAAATCTTTTTCTTCTTCCAATTCACCTTTTTCATAACTAAAGGCTTCTTCTGAATTCTCTTCTTCTGCTGCAAAATGTAAATAGGACAGTATACAAATAAATACTATGAAAAACAAGTTGGTACAAATGCCGACAATCGCCGACAAAATGGGCCAGTGAAACATCAAGTAGCGTAGACCAGATAAATGAGCATTAATCATTATTGTAGCTGAATAAAATTCAATTTGCCGAGATTGAATTTCAACATAAACAATTGTTACAGGATGACTCTGCAAAAAGAAAATAATAACATTAATGTAAAGCATTATAATGTAATAAAATATAATTTGTTTAAAATTCAACATTGATTAAATATTTCAATTTAAAAGTTCTGTAATACTGACTTGATCTTCCTCAAAATTGCCAAATAATTCAAGGACAATATTTTGTTTTTCCTCAAGCGATCCGAATATCATCATAGGTGAGTAAGTGAGTGTTGCTAATGTATGTAATAAAGTACTACGATAATGTAACATAGCAGATCGACACGCATGTTGAACTAGTACTCCATCTCGACTTTGTAACTCTGCACAAACCATAAACATACCTGAAAAATAATTTAGCTGAATAATTTTTGCATTTCAATAAGATAAGCTTAACAAAAAGTATAGTTTGATGTGCAATATTATATAATTATTGATTGCATTAAAATTAAACTTGTTTAAACACTTGTTAAAACTTTGCAATGTTACTTCAAAAAACTTTATAATGAATAAATTTTTATGGATTATTTTATTAAGATAAAGTAATATCAGTTAGATGGCATTCCAAATATAATACCAATGTTTTGAAAAAATATATAAAATTATTGTAAATCATTATATAACATAATTTGTACCTAAGTCTTTATTAGCTGGAGATTCTGGCATTTCTAGATGTAAATTTACTTTATAGGGTTGTCCAACCATTAGCAATTGCTGTTTCTTTGTCAATTGCACATAAGCTGATGGAAAACTGCATACCCCTTTATCTTTGTCGCATGATCTTTAATAATAATATGGAATTCATTATTAGGACTACACCAACGATAAATATTTTTAAAACAGAAACAATGCTTACTTGAACTGTAGATGAACTGGGCGTACATAGGTCATACTTGGCATGTAGGCATAGTAAAAAGCAGTGTATAAAAAGATTGATATCCAGACTATTACGATTCCACTTATTATAATCAGTCCACCTCGAAATACGGCATCTTTTGCCGATTGAACACCTTCCGTGGTTTTTTTCTGAACATTGAACCATTTCTTATGAATTGGTTGAAATAAACTTGAAATAAGCATCATGTTTTCGCGTGTCGATTGTCGGCTTCATAAAATTTTCGTGATAAAATTGTGTGTTACTCAATTAATCATGACTCCGCAATAGATAAGATAGGCTAATATCGGTAATGTGTAGGTAACATTATTCTTAGTGAATTACATTATTTCAATTCAAAAAATAAAATAATGTTATACAGATACTCGTAAATTTCGTAAAAAACATTCTTAACAATTTGGATAAAATGATTTTTTGTTGCCTTAGTGAATATAATAATCACAAATTATTTATTCTTTTTTAAAAAATTTGATTATTTATTAAAAAGTGATTTATAAAATAGCAAACATATATTATAAATAAATCTCATCAGTGCTTAGCTCTACTTAACCTCACTGTTGACATCATAAACTTCCATGCGAACTGAATGCAGAGTGCAGACACAAAGAGAAACTTTTGGTTTTGTTTTATTGGCAACAATGGGGAAAGTCAAAGCTGCAAGATTGCAACTACATGCGTGGAAATAAGCGGCAGAAAGCGGTAATTTTTAAAGTACATAAGTATAAGTATGCACTTCTCAATAAAATAAACATGATTGTTGATTAAAATTCTGTAAAGTTGCTAATTTACAGTACAATGAAAGGTTTGAAAACTATATTTATTTACAAATCAAAAAAAAGAAACTATAAATATATACTAAGTTATAAAATAATTTGAATATTTATAAATAAATAATTTAGTCTTGAGTTAGTCAGTTGAATAATTGGTACTATTATTTTTTATCAATATACCATGTGAAAATAAATTCTCTAATTTTTTGTTCACTTTGGGTGTAGATTACTGCAAAGCTTGCAGTATACCTTATATATGGTATTACAGTAGAATATAAATGTAGAAAACATCATGATTCATGTGACTTTTGAATTTCAAAATGTTGACCTACTTCAAAAACAGAATTGAAAAAGCTATAAAAACAAGGTATACTAAATAAACTGTATACCTAGCTTGTATATATATTGGAGTGCATTAAAAATCGACTTTTGCAAACAAGCCACCTACAAAATGTGCGCAAACTCGAGACGCTCTTCCAAGAATTCTTTCTGTACACTTTAGGCCTCATGCGCGAGTGGATATAATTTAACCACAATAAATAAAAATATTATGCGACCTTTCATAAATATCTAATTCCGAAGAAAGTGTTTCTTTCAACAAAGGATCATACAATAGGTAGCAAGTAAGTAAAAATCTACCATTATACCTGTAAGGTGCATGCATAACTTCAATTGCAATTGATTGTATATGTTAATTAATAAGAAGGACTTTCCGAATTCCAGGTGGAGCAACGATAGATTTGGCAGTCTTGGAACCGTCGGCCAATCAGCTGTCCAGCGGACCAGCTGCCGCGCATGCGTCCAAGCGGAACAACGTCGGCGCACTGGAGAATCGGAAGCTCCCTCTCGCAGCGAGCTTTCGAAAATTTTCATTTCACTCGTCAGTCGCGTTAAGATGGACGGCGGTGGAGCTTACGGAGGCGGTAAGGCTGGAGCCCCGTTCGACCCGATTTCCTTTGTGCAGAGGCCACAGGTCATCCTCAGGGCAGTATGTTTGGTGAGTGGCGATTTTCCTTTCGACACCGTCGGCCCGCTAAGCAATCCTACCCGTTTGCGATCCTCGCCCATTATTCGCGCGTGATCGTTCCTTCCTTCGTTCTCTCGCGAAGAGCACGTCGTGCGCGCGGGGCATCGATTTTGATGGAACCCTCCCCTCCCCCCCCCCTTCCCCTACCCCTCGTCCTCCTTCACATTGGCCTCTGCGTGCCTGTGTGTGGGTGTCGTGCGCGCGGAGTAGCGCCGCAAGTTGATGGGGTTCTCTATTGATTTTCCCTGAATTACAGCGGAGTACGTGCGAACCCTCGGGCAGATACGCGCCCCCCCATAGAAAAAGGGCCAGCCAACATTTTCTATAGCTAACGTAAAGCTGTACTTACTACGGCTGAGTTTGCCTCGCCCAGCTTCAGGATCGCAAACGCGATCGACCGGGTCATTCTGAGGAAAATCCTTGAGCGGCGGGAAGGAGGGGAGGGAAAAGAGAGAGCGTGGTGGACTTTAATTTTGCGGTTTCTCTTGTACCCTCTGGCCTCCTCTGTCTTTCTCTAAGCACGCGCAGAATGCCGCGCTAGAAATATATTGCTCCGAGCTTTTTCTCCTTTGTCGTTGCTTCGAGGACATTTTTCTTTTTCTTTTAGAGAGTTAATCCCCCTTGATGGTTTTTAGAACTTAGTTCTAGTTTCACACTTACGTGCACTCAAGAATTGGTATTTTTATCTCAGAGTGTTAGGGGAGTACTTATTGGAGAGTGTTTTTGACTCTTGGCCGTCATTGAGTATTGATTGCTATTCATTTTTGCTCTATGAACTTAACAAGAATTCTTTCTAGCATGAAAGAGTATTGTTGTTAAATTATATGTTAAAGATTTAAATGAACCATAAAGCCAGTTTTATTTCTTCTTCTTATGCCTGTTTTCTGTCTGAAGAAGTTAGGTCAATTGATTTTGCCATTTTGGTATATGAGTTATAGCTAACTTTCCTTTTAGGTCACTTACAGATACAATTTATATTTTTGCAGGCATTTAAATGTTAGAGAGTGTTATCATGAAATGTTATGCATCATAAGCTACTTAAAATCAGAAAATGTTAATCTATTTGTACATGACCCAAAAAACCTTTGATACTGATCTATTTATTAGGGCATTAAAGTTTATTGTAGTTTTTATTGTGCCTCCAAGTTAAATAAATTATCCTATTTGAACTTTAATTAATGATTGAATGTTACAAGAATTTAAGTTTTCTAGATCCTAGAATAAAAAACTTCATTTATCATTGTATTTTTTATTTTCATAAAGTAAAAACTTAGGATGTATGTATCCTATCAAAGTTATAATATAATAATATTATGTATTATATTATATTATGTTATAATACTATCAACAGATAAAGGTTTATAATTATTTATTAAGCTTTAAACTAATGTTCCTAGAGATTTTTAATAAGATATTCATTCATTATTTACACATTGATATATTAAAGAACTACAAAATATAATTTAAAGATTCTAAGTAAATTAAGAATATATTTGTTATATGCTGAATCTATATGAAATTTTTACCTTCATATTACCTATAGCTGAAGGTTAGGTATTTACTACATTAATTTTTTAACCTTTTTTATGTGATTCCTATTTAATTTTTTACTAGATACAAGAAAAGTTGGAATCCAAGATATTTCAAAAATATGTTTTAAAAAACTTTATAAATAATTCTGATCAAATAGTAAACTATTTATGTTATAAAATTTAGGTTTTATAAATACCAATTTTATTTTAAAATTATATTCTTAGCAGAATATGGGTCAGTTAATGTTGCTTAGAAAACAATGTAAAAAGTGAAGTTACCAGTGTATGCTAGTTGAAAGTGATTATTAACTGTCAATTGAAATTTATTTTTTGATTGAATGAATTAGTTACGAACTTGACCAGAGGTCTAGTTAAAGACTATTTGTAAATTGTACTTAATTGACAAATGATTTACTTCGGAAAAGAAGATTGTACTAAGAACTCATTATATAAGTTAAATATGTACACTGTTCTCAACAGAAAAAAAAAATAATTTTGATTAATTGTTAAATCATAATGTTTTCATTATTTACAATGCATTATTCTAATTTATACAAATTCACTTAAAATAAATTACTTAGATATACGTTAAAAAAAAATTAATGCTAAGAAACCAAATGTCAATGTGAATTTATTTATTTTTACTTCTTATTATCAATCTACTTTAATATGAATCTTCCTTGTTGCACACAAAGTTCCTCAAACACAACCTGCTCTGTTATAAAATGTATGTAGACCGAGTGTTAAGCTTGAGTATTGATTGAACTTCATTTTTACTGTATTTCTAGGAACTTGATCAGGGTAGATATATCTTTTAGAGTAATATTATTAAAATAAAAAAAATTATGGTCAAAAGTATCATGCATGTAAAAAAATAAAAATAATGATTAAATTATGACTAAATAATAAAAGTAAGCAGAATAAAAAAATTAAATATAGGTAGATTAAAGTACCTACTTAAAAAATAATATAACATAGAACATTTTCTTGCAGAGTTTGTTTAAAACTTTGAATGGATTATTTTCAGCTTTTTTCAATCATTGTTTTTGGATGCATAAGCAGCAAAGGATACATAGAGAAAGAAGGAAAAGATGTCTGCCTATACAATGGTGATGCGAATGCATGTAACTATGGCACAGGAATTGGTGTCATTGCCTTCCTGGCGAGTATTGGCTTCCTAGCAGGCGAATACTTGTTTGAACAAATGTCCTCCGTAAAAACACGAAAACACTATGTCCTTGGTGATCTTGGGTATGTTTAACACCTATTATATGAAATCAGTATAGACTTTTCCTGTACATGTTTATTTAACTTGACAAAATTAATTTTTTAGTTTCTCTGGTTTTTGGGCATTCCTTTACTTTGTAGGATTCTGCTATCTAACCAATGCATGGAACAAATCTGAAACACCAGAGAATAACTATGGTGTGAACAATGTACAAGGAGCTATTGCATTCTGCTTTTTTTCTATCTTTAGCTGGGTAAGTCTGATTTTTTTTATTTCTGATGAAGTTATTCAAATTGTATAAATTAATAGAAAAAGAATATTTTAACTTTTATCAAAGAAAATATTAATTTAAATAACTTTCTTTATAAATGATAAGTTTTGTAGTTTGCAATAACTAAAGAAAAGAAATTTCAAATACAATATTTTACATGGCTGGTGGAGTTTTTTAATTCATATTTAACCAATTGAGTAATCATATGTCCAATAAAAAATGCAAAACGTGGTGATGGATCAAATAATATACATTTTTTTAAATCTCCCTCAATTACTAACTCCACCACTTAAGTAGTTAATTTTTCCTTCTTTTTTTTTATCGTGAAACTAATTGAAAGAATTTGCATTTGATTTCTCTGCCAAGTAGTACTTGCATTATCTACAAATATTGATGTTTCGAAAATATTATAACTTGAACAGTTAATATAGCTATTAATTTTAATTTTTGTCTTATTTTAAAGTGTCTTTTGAAAGTAATAAAGTTATGTTTTTCAGGTGGGATGTGCATGGTTTGCATTCCAAAGATTTAAGCAAGGAACTGATGCAGCATTTGCTCCCAGCTATGAAGCAGATCCTACTGGAGGCCAAGGCTATACGAGTTACCCAGATGCTACTGATGCTGCTTACCAAGAGCCTCCATTTGCTCAACAACAACAAAGAGGTATGGGTGACTTCCAAGCTCCAGCTTATTAAAGTCATCCATAGTCGTTATAAAATATGTATATTCTAAGGCCACTGCAGCGAACTAATAATGATAGGAGTTTATTTGTTAATTATTGTTATATTGCGTTTAAAACAAAAAACTGCAACACAAATCTCATACTGTCGCGTATCGTGATCTGAAAAAAAAAGTATTAGCGTTTTACATGAGCTCGCTTGTTTTTTGCCATCTACTTTCCGACAAATCATCTCTATATAAACTTCGTAGTTAAATCCAGACTTAAATACCTTTTGCTACTTTGAAATAGATGCCATTTCTAAAGATATTATTGATTATATAATTTTTTAACCTTTATATATGATTTCTAGCTTTCTAAAAATTGTATGCACTTAAATAAAAATAAAAGTTATGTAATTGTACAAAATTATATATTTTACATTTGAAATTTTCTATAGAGTGAAATTTTTATTTCTTGTACAAAAATTCCTGTATATGATTATATTCTAATAATCGTTTTTATACAATTTTTAATTCTAGTAAAGGAGTGGTAAAAACATCAAAAGTAACAAAAGGTATCCATATCTGTTTATATTGCATATTAGCTGATGTTAATGGCCTCATATAAGAGCTTATTTGCTCGGAGAAGTGAATTACTCCTGTCGCTGATAGATCGCTATCAATATTGGTCTTAGATTAAGTCTGCGTAGCAAGATATGAGAATAAAGAAAACCTATTTGTTGAATAGTGGCAATAATTGTTGGCCACTTGTAAGTTGTACTTAATTGTATGTCTGGAAGAAAAAAGATAGGATGTAATGGAGGCATAACATGTGAGGCACTGTAAGATCTACGACCATTTCTCAGCTAATACAAAAACACAAAAGAGAAACATCAAATCTCATAACAAACAAACGAAGATAATACGTATGTATTAATATTATGTTAGTACATGCACCAGCTATGTATATTTTAATGTCGTGACGTGTTCAAAGTATTCTCAAGCGAGATATATAAATTAATACTGCGTGATATTTAGAAAAAAAATCAACGAAGTGGTCGTTATAAGTCTGCTTAAAATGCACATATCTTATGTTATCGGGACAGCGATGATTTATTTATTTATATTTTATTTCATTAATTTGCTTCATATTAGACAATTATTTATTAAGGACTGTGAGTAAAACTAATGCCAAATTTTATTTTTTACTTTATACGATGATATAAATATTTTTATTTGTATTAGTTGTGACCTAGAAAAATAAACAGGATCATAAGCATAAACATTGAACTAAAACCATAAATCTGTTTCAAATAATTAACAGATATTTATATTGTTATATAAAATTTAAAATTTCAGTTTTATTCACGTTTCCGTTTACTATTTGACATTTTGGTTAGCATACTATTGAATGATTTGTCCATTATTATACAAATTTATCAAAAATTCGAATTTATTGACAAATTTAGACATTTCAACTAAAAAGAAGATAAATAAAAAAAACATAATAAATTATTAAAAGAGTATGAAGAGAAAAGTGCTTCTCAGTTGGTCTACTGGTTGTAACGGTGTATGGTGTTGTGGACAGGAGAAATAGTATTATAATCTCAAGCCAGTCGAAATACAGAGGTTGCGACTTGAGTTGGTTAAGTTGACAAAAAATAAAGATAAAACGGTACCAGTTCATGCTGTATCGAACGTAGATATCAGACTTAAACCTGATTAAAAATTTAACTGACAAAATGAACTTATTATTTCGATAAAACACGGTTCATGGTGCACAAAAATAAATTAAATTTTAATAATTTAATCCTATGGATTGATAAAATATTTGTTTGTAAGAGTGTATATTACATCTACCGATTCACGAAATAATGAAAATCAAACAAACCAATTACCGAATGTAATTTTAGTATGTTTACATTTGAATTTACGTGCATACACACTATATTCTATGAAGGATTATTTCCGAATGTTCTTTGAATATTTCGTCACTGAATACAAATTATCTTTCGAATACGTGATCTTAAAAAGCATTCGGAAACTAGCACGTTCGCTTTAATATTTTACCAATCGATAGTTCAGTAAGTTTTATATTTAATTCGTGTATTTCTATTGTCATCGATTAAATTTTTAATCAAAAGAAAAGTTTGGCGTTTACGTCGATGCAAACTTTCGAACCAGAAAAAATTGTAGTTATTGCAATGGACATTACTACTGTAGCGTGTATAAAACAAAAAAAAATGAAACGTCTATCAAAGCGATATAAGTAATTTATTAAGATAAAAAATATACTTATAAATGTAGCCAACACGCATTTATTCTAGTTCTGTAAGAGATGCCCCTGTGCAGTGCAGAGATCTCAATGTTTACATACAATTCTAGTCTAATGTATGTATGATTTACAATAGCGATCATAAAACAAAGAGGAATAACTGTAACCATGTTAAATTATAATTTATAGCCTGCCCAGATTAAGTCGAATGAAAATCCATGGCCATACAATGACTCCACACATCAATTATTTTCATTAATTGCTGTAATTCACAAATTGTTGGCTATGGAATTTCCATTATAACAAAGTGAAACATATTTGTATTTTTTATAATGTTTGTGTTATACATTATAGAAGCACGTACATTTATGAGATGTAAAGGTGTGCTTTCGAGTGACATTGTGGATTTTCTGACATTTGATCAATTATATTATATCAGTCATTGCAATTTATGCTTTTACGTAAAGTAAAAAACAACCTTAATTTATTTTAAAAAAGTTAATACTTTTAAGTCGTAGGTCGAACTTGTTTTGTTTAAGCAATGTTGTTTGAAAACATTTTCGATTCATTACACAAATGTAAATAAAATCTACAATACAAATCAAGGCAAATGTGTTCATCCCATAAATGAAATCGAAGCTTCCTTAACATTGGAAAAATTGGGCTGCACTCGTACCGCCGAAATAATAGTGAATGTAAATTATCAAGCAATACGCAGAATTCTGCAGTCTATAAATTTGGATGCATGATAGTCATTAAATGATTCTCGATTAATTATTCAATTAATTGTTCATACATTGTAAACATTATTTCTTTCAATATCCTGACAATTAAACTATATTATACATGGTGATACATGTCAGAACCTATCCCAAACTGCAAATAAATGTTATTATTTATTGTGTTAAAATTGTTTCTTAAATTATCTATTTCAACCTTCAGTTTTCTATAAATAAAAAATATTTTGACTAACGTAAATAAAATAAGCACTATTTGATTAAAGGACCAAGAATAAGATTTTAAAGGAATGTAAAATTACTTGTTAAATATAAATGAAATAAATAAGTGAAAGAATGAATATTTCGTTTTAATTTTTTTTATATTATAAAAATTCCAAGTTTTAGTGAAAAATAAAAAACATGATTATTTTAATGCTTCACAAAATTTGAGACATGAATGGAGTAAATAAAAAAGTATGCAATTTGTTTTATAAATACACATATGTATTATGTATTAATTAGTAAGCACACATCGCTCTGCAGGCTTAATATTAATTTTTTTTTTCAGCTCGTTGGCACTTTCCATAATAGGATGTGAATATACAATTATATTTTGTGCTCCATTTAATGATTTTTGTCCCTTGAAACGTTCTTCCTATATCGAATCATCTTTTTACACGCGAAGAACCTTCTCAAGCTAAATTGGTACGCGTTATTTGTAAAATTTGAGATTTGTTTTTTTTTTATATATGTATATATATATATTTATAATATTAATACAGCTCTATTTACCGATACGTTTTTTTTCGCATACATCATTATAATCTGTGATGATAAAGGCCACAAATGTTTTGTAGAGAAAGAAGTACGACAATTTAAAGCTACTTCGAACAGAACTAGCGTGATGTTTTACATGTTTCATTTTTCTTTGAATTAATTAACTTTACTCAGTAAAAGTTTTTAAATTCTTGCAAAAATATGTAGGTAAATTTATTTTTTAAATTGGATATTCTGGTCGAAATTGAACGTTAAGTCAAGAGTTCTTAAAGCATTTTTAAAAAATCATTATGTATCTTTTAAATTCATTGAAAGAAAAATCTAATACAGAATAAATTCTACCGATAAATTTAAAAGAACTATAATATTCTCTTTCAATATTGCATTGTTCACTGTAATTTTGGTTATTGTTATTATTTATTTTGCAAAATGTATGAATCATTTGAATCTAAAACAGTTTACGATTATGTGTTCAAAAACTTTTACTATGATTCAAATGGATTGAAACTGAATAAAACATTTAATTACATATAATGCAATTTGAGTATAGCTAATGGAAGTCGCACCTATAACTTTTTTTTTTATCATTTAGGCAATTCCCATAGAAGAGAATCTCGATTTATTTTACTTAGTTATGCTTATTCAATATGCTAAAACCTGTTTCAAAACTTTCTGGCTTGTCATATTTTTGTTTTTATTATGAAAATCAAATATATACCTAATGCAATTAATATATCTTTCGTTATTTTTCTTTTATCACATAGTCGTTCATTTATTTATCAAAACTAATTCGATAAATGGCTAAAAACCTTTGACGAGAAATATATTTATAAACTTACCATTTTTTGCAAATACTAAATTTCGATAATTTTAACATAGTTTAATAGCTATAAATTATTTAATTGCGGATGTACGAAAACTAAACATTATAGGCGTACTATAAATGTAGCTTTAATTTATACATGATATATGTATAGATACTTATCCGAATTAAATAAGAATGTTTTTCAATTTTATCAAAATTACACATTTTATTTTTTTTTGTATCAGGATTTTTCAAGTATAATACTTTTCCAACATTTATTACGTGTCAGTCTTAGTACGCCTTAAATCCTTAGTTGCACAAATTTAATTTATTTATAATACTATTCTCTTTTGAATTCGTTATGAACTTTTGGCGTTATATAACATAAGCTGAAATTAAATTTAAGCAGTGCATGTATTAATTTTTTACATCAATAATTGAATTGAATGAAATTAAAATACAAATTTGATAATTAACTTAACAAAAAAGGCAAATTAATGTCATGACATGAGATCAAAATGTAAGGTAGATGATACAATTTGTCTGGTCCCAGAAACTGAGAACCACTATAAAACTTTTATTTGGCAAGATAATGTTAAGGTTCTTCGTCGTGTTCCGGGGTCGCGATTTGAATACATGTAATTTATATTTTCTGGCAGTAGAAAAATGTTTCATTCTTTTGTTGTAAAGAATTTGATATACAATAGAAATAGAATAATCTTAGGTACATATGATATTATAAGTTATACTGAAATTAAGGCCAGTCCTTGGTAGCACCTCTCTAAATAAATCGATTATCTAATTTATAGCGATACCGAACATTTCAATAATTTTTTATTAGCATATCAAAGACAGACGGAAGAAACGTTTTCGACAAATGTACTAAATAGAAACAATCGACAAACTAATCCTTTATCCCCTTTAAAATGGTTTATAATGGTTTATAATTATAAATCATTTACAAAATTTTTCTTACAAAATTTCGCTTCAAATTGTAATTTTCAAAACGTCAATGCTATGCTCAATCAGTACTTATATATACTTTATTAAAAAATACTTCTCTCCAATCACAAATTTAAACAAATGTGGGAAAATTCATTCGGATTTTGAAGACTAGAAATAATTCTTATAATAATTGCACATCCGCTACCCGATTTTTAATTTTAGAGGTGTACATATTTGTGAATCCTGCTAAATTCTTACTTATGAAGAATAAAAAATTTGTATTCAATTTTGTTCAAAATAATTTTCGGTGGTCAAGGGGTTAAAGGCCTAACAGAAAAATTTAGCTTAGACTTTTTTCATGAAATATTCTCGACAAATATTTCTATTATTAAATATCAGCATTTACATTATTAAAATACATTGCAGGAATCAATTGGCTAATTGAGCTAATCTGTTTATACAAAATTCACTGGACTTTTTTTTATACAACTTTAACTAATTTTCATTCTTTTTATAACTATCTTACACTTAGAGACAATAAAGTGAATGATAAATGGGTTCGAGCATATGTGTATCACAAGTTTGGATCAGTGTAATGTTAAGTTAAATATCTGCACTGTTCTATATATTTGTATATATATTTATACACACACACACATATGTCTACGAATGTATATAAAATAACGTTATATAAATAATAAACTGGAAGTATTTTGTTTAAATCTTAATGGAAAGACACAAAATACAGCTTGTAAAAAACTAAATTGTACAATTCAAAATGTATTAGACTAAAAACATAACAAAAATTTGTTATACACAAAATTTGTTTTAATCGAGTATCAACAACATTTCTTAACAGAAAGGTACTACTACAGTCAACTAAAATATACTTTTCAAAACTTTCTTGCATTACATAAATATGTGTGTATGTATACATATGTACGCGCATTATCATCTTATCAAACTTCTTTATAGTAGTTATGCTTTCTTTGCTGCCTTAAATTAAACCCTCCTTAAGAATATTCTATTATTTTAATTATTTATAATGCTTTGAATTTAAACAATTGGCGTCATTTTAACATACTATATGTTTCAAAATTAACTATCTAATGACATATTATAATTATTGGACAGAGTCAATAAAATAAACAAAATTCATTTGTTAGTATCATATATCACGATCAGATTGATATAAAGTGTAAACTCGTTCTCAATAAAAACAATCCTAAATTAGAGAAGAACGAAGAGATCGCAAGCTATTCTAAAAACGTTATAAAAATTTTATTCTAATCTGCTTGCATTTAAGTTTACGTGACTGTAGGGAACTCTACACTTGAATCTGAAAGACGAGTATATTTATAAATCTAACTCTGCACTCGAAAACTTCTAGATATCAACTGCAATATTTAGTGTTTCTTGGTCCATTTTAAAATGCATTTTTTCACTTAATTTTTCCATAGAAAGCTCATGGTGCTTGACACCTTCTACACATTTACTACATTTTGAAAATATTCATCTTAATAGTTATCACTTTGAAAAAATATGAGATTGAAATTTTTAAATATAACTATTATTTTAAGTTATTAAACTTATGACTCACACTAAGACCCTATTATAGGTGAAAAAATGCACTTCAATTAATTAATCTACGCCATCTGTACAATAATCATTTATTTCACCTTACAATAAAGGAACTCTCTCTGCAGATAAAATTTTATAATTTATCAGTATTTTTGTTCAGTAATGCAACGTACAATTTTCAATATTGCCACAACTAAGTTAAAAATTTATTTTTTATTAAATATAAGGTATGTTTGGTCATATAAAATATTTATATTGAAACATACATTTTAAATAAAAGAAATAAAAGAATCAAATATTAAAAGTTTAAAAGACTAAATATTATTTAATATTGAATATTTAATGTTTTAGATACTTCATAAATCTTTCAAAACTACTTCTTTTAAATAAAGTAACTTTCCGTATTTAAATTTAAATAAATTGTAAAGTACGGAAACTGATAAAATAAAAAACTTCATCCAATTTGTCACTATATTGACAAAAATCTTCCAATTCCCTTGTAATAAATAAGCCCGCTTTTCAGACTCAATAGTATAAAAACCTCCCTCCCAAAACATTAAAAACAGAAAGGACGCCTCTAAAAAAACTCCAAATGACTAATCGTTTTCGGCCGATGAATCCTTGATAAATTCATCCTTGGTAATGTTCTGATTCATCTGGTCATTCTCGAACTCAACGAAATCGTCGAACAAGCTTGGCCAGGCTTCTGCGTCGTCGTACGCTCCTAAATCATCACCTATGCTCTCAGCGAAGTTTAGGAACATGTTCCACGTGTCCCTTGGAATCCCCCGTACATGATGGCACTCGAGGAACTTAAGCCATCTTCCTAAGAGTGGTGGTTCGCGAATTGTGAAAACGAGCCTCCACAGGACTATAGCCATGTCAGCAGGTAGAATTCGCTGGCCTGAACTAACGTCTAGTCCAAAGCGGAATGTAAATCTGTATAGATCCTTGAACAATTCACTGTTTGTTGTGAGTTCCTGGACGATTTCTGGAAGTTGAAGCTGGATGCCGCGTATGCTTTCCACCCTCATAGACTTCAAACCTTGGACGAATTCTTGACGGGTGAACTGGCACATTTGTTCCGCATTCAGTTTCCACGCGAGTACCAGAACTTTGAACTCGTCAGGGGATAACTGAAGATCATCACAGAGTCGTTCTATTCCATCCGCTAGTATGATATCTTCATGTGGATCCTTGTCAAAATTGAAAAAATTTAATTAGTTATTGAAATCATTAATTATCTCGAAGTACCTAACATGTAAAGGTGTACATGAAAATGTCTTGAGTATATATTTTTCTTTGAATATTTATAAATCATTACCTTATATAAATCGAAAAACGAATTTATTTTATTTTCTGAAGGTTCTTTTGGTTGTTTACAATCAGTCGTTGAGTTGAGGCCAGAGTTTGTTCCTGATCGCCCTAATGGTGGCAATCGAGAATAAAAGCCACGGGATAAACGTAAATTACCCTGAACCATAGGTACAGACCCACAATTATCTGAACCCACACCATTAAATGTTGACATTGTACTCAGTGATGATTTTTTATTTCCATTGGCATGAGATTCTATAGCTGTGTGAGGATGGTTTTGGCTTGCATTTTGAGGAAACAAAGTACGTAACTCCATTGTTTCTATAAAACCATGAATATATGTTTGTATTAATTTTTTTATAAAAGCAATTAATAATCTTGTCCTTTTATGTACTGTATAAATAAATACATACCGTCTTTGTGCTCCAAAATAGTTGACTGATTAGTTGTAGTTGGTGGGGGAGGCACCTTAAAACATGTAAAACAGTTTCCCATTGATGCTGTCTGTGTGCAATAACAACAACAACTGTCCCTTGCATCAGTGATTCAGTCTTAAATAGGCAGTCTTAATCAAAAGCTGAAAATTGTTTAATCAGGTAAATAGATTTTGTCTAAAACATAAATATTTCAGCAACTTTTATTCAAAATTTTGACTTTTCAGCTAGAAACTTTTGACTATTTTATTTTGATGCATTTTAACCTTTTCATATATTTACTATAGGTAATACCAACGAATATAGAATGCATCTATATTCACTGGTAATACTACAAAAATTAATGATATTTTAGGTTATGCTTCCATTTTGAAGATGAAACACTAAATATTTGATATTAGTAATTTATATTACATATTTTGAAAAATATATTTACTTATCAGTATATGATTAATGTAATTATAAATTTTTAATTTTTTTATGTATTGATATACTTTGAAGGTGTGTGTACTTAGTACTATAACTTGTTTGATGCGTATCTTTAAACTCTAGAAAAATGTTGCTTTTGTAAAATAATTTAAAAATTAGGACTAATTAAAACAAGAGTACTTTCCAACAATAATTCATAAACAAATTTTAAAATCAAATACTTTGAAAGTTTTGCAAGAGTGGCTTGCGATTACCAAAATTTTTATTAAATCCACAACATTTAATTAAAAAAATGTAAACATGGTTGAAGTATTGCCATAAAAATAATTTAAAAATAATCTGAAATTGAACTGAAATTGAATAGCCTTGCTGAATCATGGGTTGAGAAACTGCAGTGAAAACAGAGGCTTGAAGCAGCTTCATATAGGTTAACAATTACACAAATCTTTGCTTAGTAACAACCAATATTACAAATCCAAATTATCGATTTGAGTACAAAAATAATTGATTAAAGAATCGAATATGTCAAAAGCTATGGAAGTCAATAAAGTTTTAAGAAAAGAGGAAAAAAAAAACAAATAATACCTTATTGTTATGAAAAATCTTGAGGCTTGCGACAGATCGGTAGCCTCGATCAAGGCATCCCGGACGAAGCTTTTGTGCTGGAAACTGCATTAATGTTTTGCTTCGCACGTTCCTCGCAGCAAAAGATTCAAGAAAAAAGGGCTCCCGTTTCCTCTTTCTTTCTCTTTCTCCCCTCTATTTCTCGCTCTCTCTCTCTTTTTGTCCCTTTTATGCCTCGGACTGCAAAATCAGCAGGTGATGTGCGTGCTGTTGCTGCTGGTGCTGCTGCATTGTCGTCGTTCCCATCGTGTAGGCTACTGTCATTTGCACCAAGAAAAATGCTGCTGCTCCGTTGCTGTGGTGGCGGCCGCCGACGATAACATGTAGGCAGGTAAAACGTAAAAATGGTGACAGAGCGAAAGAGACGCCGAGGGATCTTGTAAAAATCGTCGTCGGCTCTTGGGTATAGAGTGTATAGACGCTCTTGAGAGAGGTACTCGCCCTCGGCCGCACTCGCTCTCGACTCTCGAGTCTCGACACTCAACGTCCAACGATGAGGAAACACGCACGCACACAGAGCCAGATTCGCATGTAAAATTTTTCTTTATGATTGTGTTCCTAATGCTGATGAGCTGCTACTTCGCAGTGTAGATGGCGCAGCGGTGCCGTAAAATGTAGGGGGAATCGGCCGTCGGCGTCTCACGTCTTTGCTGGCCGCTGAATGCTGATGGGCCTGGTCCGCCTGCGGCTGTGCGACATACGAAAGTACGCATCATACAGTCATTGTTGTCTAGAGTGACTATAGGTAGAGTCAGTCCGTATAGAGTCATGCAAACAGCACAATTCGCATTCTAACAGTGGCGCCAAAGCTAATGTTAAATTTTCATAATGTGACCAATGCTGGATCTACAATAGTTGTGGTGGTCTGTAGAATGTAGCCTACTATAGACCGCATTAAATGCATATATGCATCTATATATAAATGCATATATATAAATGCATATATATAAATGCATCATGCATAGAAGGAATGAGGATTTTAGTAAAATACACAATACTTAAAGATATTGTTTTGCAAATTATACCTAATTTATATTTCTTGGACTGCGAAGAAAATTAAGTTATTAAAATGAATATTTATAACTAAATTCTTTTGAGCACCGTGAAAAAAATAATAAAAATATGATTTTTTCCTATCTATACCAAAACCAATGTATTGTACCATTATTATTGTACTTCCAGAATCCAGCATTAATCATCTTGTGGAAATTTAACATCAGCTTTGCACCACTGTTACTCAGTCGTAACAAAGTAATCTACACATGTATGCTGCGGTCTGCCCATGCAGCGTAGGTATATTATATATTACATTTTGACTCTTGAAGAAAGATTGGCGGCGCTGCATGTACGAGTGTAACTTGTAAGTGGGTATAGTGGCGGTGCCGGCTGTGCGCTATAACGCTACCATATATCTCTTTGCCGAAGTGCAGTCCCGTTTTTCAAAACGCTATATAAGCACTGGACTTGTAACGTAGGAGTACTGGGAGCTCAGATTAAATAGCACCTACGCTAGTCGCTGCACCTGTATTTAAGAATGCTATGCTCGGTCGTATCGTGGTATAGCGCTATACTTTTCCAATTAACTCTCATTGTAAAATATTAACAATAAACTGACAAAGATCTTTCTATCGGTCTTACAGTCTAATCAATATTCATGGGCAATTAGATTGCCCTTGTTTACAATCACCCCCGAAGAATCTGAAATAAACTTATATTTAACCCTTTGTCACCTGTTATAGCGAATTTAGTAATGGAAAAATTGGAAAGTATTGCTTTGTCAAAGTTGGTTTTTCAGCCAATTATTTTCAAAAGATATATTGATGATATTTTTGCAGTTGTGCCTGCATGTTTTGTTGACGAAATGGTGGATGTGTTTAATTATATCCATGATAGAGTTAAAGTTACAAAAGAGGTCGAGTCAGATAATCAATTGAGTTTTTTAGATATTAGAATCATTAGAGTCAATAATAATAGAGTAAAATTAAATTGGTATAGAAAACCAACATGGTCAGGTAGATTTTTAAATTCTAATTCTTACCACCAATTTGGAAGCAAGATAGGTGCGATCAAGGGTGTCATTGACAGAGCGTAAATTTAGTTAAAGAAACTTATTAAAAATAGTTATCCGGGAGAATTTCTTGATAAAATGATTGAGGAGAGAGTGTGGGAAATTTATAATGGTAAATTAAGGCAACGGGTACATAAACAAACAATGAATGAGAATGGGAAGAATGTATATTTTAGTTTACCTTATGTTAGAGGATTGTCGGAAAGGATTAGAACGGTGTTTAGAAAACGGAATATTCAAGTTTTCTTTAGAAATGATAATAATTTGGGTAAGTTATTTAGTAATTGTAAAGACGAGGATGATAAATATTTAAAATCAGGAGTAGTTTATAAAATTAATTGTAGAGATTGTAATGGATGTTATATTGGCCAAACGAGTAGATATTTGAAAAAAAAGAATGTATGAACATCAATATAGTTTGCGGAGCACAAATTTTACTTCGGAGTTAAAGGAACATTGTATGAATTGTTTGCATTCTTTCGATTTCGGGAGTGTGGAGTTTTTAGAAGAGGAGATTAGGAATAAATATAAGAGGGAGTGTTTTGAGAGTATCCACATTCTAAGGAATCGAAATAATGTTAATTTAATGATAGAGTCGAGTAAATTTGATAACATTTATTATTCTTTATTAATTTAAGTTGTAAGGGGAAATTGGTAACGGGGTGAGGGGGGGGGGGGGTT
>UELU01145986.1:2105-33831 GCA_900490025.1 Megastigmus dorsalis
AAACAGACGCGAATCCCCCCCCCCCCGCGTGAATTAATTATTGTAAATTTAACCCCTCGTTGCAGTGGTCGCGAGCATCGTCGTCGCGGCTCGTTTCCCTGGCAGTGTTTCCTAACCTACAACGGCGCCGAAGGAAAAGGACCGAGGCTCGTGTTTTATTTGTTTTAATTATTTATTTAATAATTTACAGTAGCCTCTTGTGAGGCCAGAATCAGCCTTACAAGGGTTACAGGGTATGATTTTCTGGAGTTCTAAATAAATGCTATTTTCAGTCAATGAAACACTCACGCACACAATCATACACAATTCACTTACACACATACGCAGATACACACACATACGATAATCGAAAAAAATTTTATAAGTTTTCTTAGTTAATTTTTGTTCTATTGATATTGAAATAGTTATTTTCAATAACTGCGCAAAACAGGTATTTCTAGCACGTCTACCATTTGTCTTTTCAACAAGACTATAATGACAGATATCACCCGATAGAAAGCTTTTTCTCAGATACTTGGGCAAAGCTTCCTTTCTGAGAAAATAAAAAATATTTTATTGCGTAACCATTATACTTCTGATTTATTACATTTAGTTATACGTAGTTCATTTTTCATATTAAAAATTTTCAATCATGAGTGAGAGTTTAATATGAAATGCAAAACTTGTTGCTATTATATTATATAGTTTTACAGTTTTTTTTTGGACCATATCCTTGTTGGGAAAATAAAGATAGCGACTCCAATGTGACGCTTCCAAAAAACAAATATTTGAAAACGCCATCTTCAGTTTTTCAAAAAGGCAACGGTGCAAAAACAACTACAAAAGTATAGCTTTAACAGAACTCGCTAGTTTGCTTCAAATTTTGGACAGGTAAATTTTGGAGATGGAGAGATCGGATTAACGATTGCTGTTGTTAGCGGGAGCGAGAGAGAGAGAGAAATAGAGAATTTGTTAATTTGCGAGAGAGAGAGAGAGAGATAGGTGTGCGACATCGCGTCACGAGGCGCTAAGGCCCGCGGGTGGCCATTATTATATATTTTGCTACTGACTAGAGAATATACCTCTTATTATATTAAATTGTTGTGTCCTCTTTATTGTTAGAGATACCCACATCCACAGATATTTTTTTGACGGCTATTCAGTTGATTCGGTGTGTGTGAGTGTGTGCTTGCTGCGAAAGAGGACGTGCGAGAGAGAGAGAGAGAGAGAGAGAAAGAGAGATAGATAGATAGATAGATAGATAGATATATTTATTGAGTGACTAAGGACTCGAGGTCCTTCTTAGTCAAAACAGTATGTAGTACAAACAAATGTATAGATATATATTACAATAAAATCATATATGAGAAAAAAAATAAAAAAAATAAAAAAATACATTATATAATAAACAGAGAAACGCAACCCTGCATAACGTCGAAGTACATTCTAATAGAAATAAAAGCGATGGATACATTTACATAGCAAACAAAAATAAATAAATAAAATAAATAAAAAGCATAACAAACAATGTTTACAAACGAGCGCAAAAATTACTACACTATATTATATGAATATATTGATATTGAAAGCTAATAATAATAGTAGTAGTAGCAATAATAAAAATTCACATTATTCACAATAAAAGCAAATATAAACATGAAGCTATTCTAACCTAAAAGCTTAAGGCCAGTTCGCTCGGGCCGCAAATGCGGTATGCAAATAAAATTTTTAAAGCATAGTTTTAAAGCAGGGACGTCGGAAATTAGCACGAATTGCAGTAGGAATGCAGTTCCAAAGTCTTGCAGAGTAAATGTGAAAAGCAGATTGAAAGCAGCTGGTTCTAGCCCAAGGTATCTGCAGTTCTAGTTCGGATCGGCGTTTAGAACCAATCGCATCAGTCGGCCGAAAAACAAAAAGTGATGCAAGGTAACTGGGGGCGTTATTACACAATATCGATGCGAGAAGACAAATGCATAGAAAATTACGACGTTCAGCAAGTGGTAAGATTTCAAGCGACATATATGTTGGAGAAATATGGTCGAACTTTCGCAGTCCTGTTGCGAAGCGCAATGCTGCGTTTTTACACCTGGTTAATTTCAAATTAAGCTCATCGGATAGATCGAGAAATAGCCCCGCGCAGTAGTCAAAATACGTCTGAAAAACCGAGTTGTTTTAGCTTGTCGATAAGAAGAGAGATGTTCATTAAGTCAAAGGCGGCACTATAGTCTACAGCCACAATAAGTGTGACTTTTTCTTTATCGACAGCTTTACGTACGTCACCTACGATCTTGGCAAGGGCTGTTTGTGTGCCGTGATTTTTTCTGAAACCTGATTGGTGAGGATCCAGTAGATTATTCGCGTACACATAATTGCAGATTTGTTTAAAAGCATCAGTTTCCAGAATTTTGGAGACGGCACACAAGATGCTAATCGGCCTGAATTGGTTAACCTCTTGTGGAGATTGATATTTCGGAATGGGTCGTATAATGGCTTGCTTCCATTGTGACGGGAAAATGCCCGATTGCAGGGAGGCGTCAAAGATGTTAGCTAAAGCCGGTGATAATACTGGCACGCCCATTCTTATTAGGAACATAGAGATGTCATCGGGACCACGAGCGTTGGAGCGCGAGGAAGCCACGGCTTCGGCAATATCGGAGATTTCTACGTGTTTAAGATAAAACCGGTTATCCGGCGAGATCTGAGCTGTGGGTCGAGAATCACGGAGATCTGCAATATGATAATTTCCAATGAAATGCTCGTTAAAAGTATTAGCGTCAGCCGGAAAGGAAGTTACACGCGCAGATTCAGAGCGAATATTAAGATCGTTTACGCGCTTCCAGATTTCGTTAGTATTAGAGCAGTCATTAAATTTGGCACGATAATAATGAGCTATAGCGTTTCTCGTCTCTTTTTGTACCCGATTTCGAACAGCATTGAAGCGGAGACGGTCAGCTGTTGCATTTTTTCTTCTAAGTTTGGAGCAAGCTAGATTGCGGTCTCTTTTTAACCGTAACAATTGAGGAGTCATCCAAGGTGCCGGATCTTTTTAGCTACAAAGGTGTGATACGGAGCATGCTTATCTAAAAGAGACGTTAATGTATTTGTAAAAACACTGACTTTATCGTCAACATGCACCAAAGACTCTAAAAGTCTCCAATCAACTGAGCGTAGATCATTGAGAAAGTCAGCTTTCACGATATTACAGAGTGATCTACATGTAATTGTACGGGGTATTCGGGGAGGAGCGCTAAGTGAAAGACATGCAAATAGTGCATCATGCTCAGAGATTTCTGGGCTATAGACTTGCCGAAAAGAGACGACCTTCGATATGTCGCTTGCACAGATGTAGTCTATTGTGGTGCTCGCGGAATTTCAGTGATGAGTTGGAGAAAAAATAAGCGGTGAAAGATTGCAAGTTTGTAGGGAGTTAGCCAGAATATTTCGAGGAGTGGAGTCGATCGTCCAATCAATATTAAGGTCACCCATCAGGATTCCAAAGTCATAGGAGGTATTGCAGTTCAAAATCGCCTCCTCGACATCAGTCCAGTACCCGGCTTTTGGAGGGTTATACACGACGGTGCAGAGAATTTTAAGACCGTTAGAGACTGATAGAATTGTTAGGAGAAACTCCGGCCTACATTCACGCGCTGAAGAATGCGTTGAACGATATATGACCTTGCAGGAGATCGATTTGTGAATAAACAGGGCCACGCCTCCCCTATTTTATATAATCTATCTGTTCGTTCAAGCGTGTAGTTGGGCAAAAGGTCAGTGAAGAAAGAGGACGATCTGTAAGGCTTTAACCACGACTCACTAACTGCAAACACGCTGAGGTTACTATTTAGAATTATACTAAAGATATCGGAAAAATGAGCCTCCAAAGATTGAGCGTTTATATGAGCAAATTGCAACGGGATATTAAAAGATTCAGTATCCATAATTAATAAAAGAAATTTTACGCTCAATCTTTTTACATAGTAGAGGGCACTTTATTTTGTCTTACGCTGAATGGTTACCCTCTCGAAGTTTCGCGCGCACACAGTTAGCACAACGCAAGTTAGTTTTATTATTACATTCACCACTTACATGATTGCCCGAACAATGCGCACAACGAATATCAATATTACAGTTTTTTGATATGTGTCCGAACTGCAAGCACTTGTAACACTGCAGAACAGAGACGTAGTCTTCCACACGGCAAGCACTCCAGCCAATGTTGATTCTTCCTCGTAGAAGCAGTTGACGACGTAGATTCGGCTGCACCTCAAAAACACACGATCGAAACTTCTTTTCCTTTGCTGGGTATAAATAGACCACCTTGAGTTCGTCGTGTATTACGTCGGTTAGATTTTGGTCAACGATTGATTTTACAATATCAGCACTTGAGAGATCGACCGGAATATTGTGTACGATGACCCGCGGATTCATTTTCTGCTCGATTTTAACATCCAAGCCGGCGTCAGTTAACGATTTACAGTTTGTGAGAGCATTGGGATTAAGCGAATCGCCCTCCAGGATGACGGAGTTCCGTGGCCCATACGTTAACCTTGAAAATTTCAACTTGAGGTTGACCGGGTCAATCGCTCGGAAAAGAGTATCTTTTGTGGCCTTAGACGAAATAAAATTATCCTTCGCAACTTCACTTGGTCCTACTGTGATAGATTTGATGGTATCCGCTTGACGCGATTTAATTCTATCATTTATAATTAAGCTGCAAGGATTGGCCGCTTCAGCAAATGTGTTCGGGCGAGCAGCAATCGAAGCATATGTGGGCGCAGGGCTTACGTAGTGAGAATTCGCACGCTGTGTTAATGTCTCCGCGGCTTTTTCCATGCTACGACATGCACGCTCGAACGAGCTCTTACAAGAATCCGCAAATTCTTCTTGCGTCAATTTACATAAATATGCATTGGAAAGCTTTGTGAATGCATGACTAAGATTGTTGATAAAGCTGCGAAGATTCCTTTTACCCTCCGTGTCTTTAGAATTCGTGATAAATTTTAACACATTCGCGCGATCCACGTTCACCTCATCGATCAGCTGGTTAACTTCGTCAATAGACAGCGCGCTCGACTCGCATGCATCAAGCTCGCTCCGTCCGCGCTGGTTATTGTTACTGTTGGTCGTGGCAGTTTCTGTAGGACTATCCTTTATCGATCGACGATCGACTCTTGCTCGTGAAGTAACATTAATGGCCTACAGGTGTCGCGAAGCCGGAGAAATGATGATGTCAGCGAAAAAGAAATTGTTCGACGGTTGAGCAAGAACTAAGAAAAAACCCTTCTCGTACACTTAAAAAAGCTTGTACACTCACATCACACTGTACATAGCCGCCAAATCATAAGGCACATACATCAACCACAACAAAAAGCGAGACAAAAGATATTATACTGTTGGAAAAGCCGCGGAGATGCAGAGCGATCGAACACACGTCTGACTCAGGAGACAAAAAGAGAGAGAGAGAGAGAGAGAGAGAGAGAGAGAGAGAGAGAGAGAAGTATATAGGGGAGCATCGAAGCAGTACGAGCGAGAGGAGCAACTCCTGGAGGAATCGCCGTGGGTTTGTCACCACCCTGTGTGACTCGCGATTTCCCAGTTGCGGTCAACCATTGCGACGGGCGCAGGACTCCGGTGAGGTGCCCAGACTATAGGAAAAATTAGGGCACGGATCCGGATCGTCCCGTTACACTAGTCATGTAAACATTTATCTACTATCTATTATTCTTCATGTCAATTGGTGATATCAACAAAATGTCAAAACAACACTCCGTATAATCCTTATTCTCCGTAACCTTAAAAACACTTTTTTCCGAGATCATCGACTGAAGTTGCCGGACTCCACCCGGTAGCGTGACGGCAGCGAACCCTACTTGGGTCATTTTAGTCCCGTAATTTCGGCCACGACGATGAGTTATAAGTATTTCTAATATTTATTACAAAAGGATAAAAATATTTTTGCTAACCAAAAACTACCATTTCGACTTATATTTATCCCGTCTACAAGAATATGTCAGGCAAATTCGCTAAAAAAAATATTATGAGAGAATAATTTTTTTTTAACGGCGTGCTCAAAACTCGCCTTCCTTCTTATGCTTGTTTTGCGTGTGAAAGTTCATGTTTCGAGCACTCTATTGACAAGCCTGTGCGAAGTATGTGCATGCGCAGATCATTATACTTCGCGCACGCTCCTCATAAGTAGCCTGCTCGAGAAACGCGCATGTGCAGATCGGTTTACTTCGCACCCACTGGAGAGAGCACGAGATCTGCCATCTCTTTCTCGACTCTTGTGATTGTCAGCCTCGCTTCGCTCAACCAAAAATTTTACATTAATTTTGGTGATATCATTGAATTCTGCTTACAAAATAACGTCGAATAAGACCGGTTATACTTTTAATTTTCTATCCGGTTACGAATAAACTTAATTCGAAAGTGGCGCGTTCAAAGTGTGTCACGTGGTCTATAAGATTTTATCTATTCTTATTATACTTTACAAATTAGAGAAAAGTTATAGACGTTATTTCATCAATACACCTTCACCGGACTGAGAATATCATGTTTGCAAAAAGTTTTTAAGAAATATTAACTGTTAGAAATTATTGAAGACTTAAATTGATATATTTTCAAGTTAACAATATATTTTAAATTAATATATCTTATATTCCATAAAATATTACCTCTTTAGCGCAGTTTAAAATATAGCTGTCTAATTTTATTAGCTGAGCAATAACAAATGAATAATTACACGTTGTTCGTCCAATTACTAAACGATACAGAAATGTGATTTGCTTGTTTTCTATAAGGAATTGGAATGTCTGCAACAATATAATTAATACATATGATGACTGTTGGATATATAATAAAGTTTTATATAACGAAAAGTGAATATTTTCATATTATGTTAAGCAATTTTCACAGTGTTTTAGGTTATTTAACCCATTAACGGGCAAAACGGCATCGCCATTCTCTAAGTATGCGAATTTCAATATATGATTAAAGGCGACTGAAAAGTGATTTGTTATCACTAATTTACGACATCCTTGGGAATTACTGTTTATTTTAATAAATCAGGTTACCTGGAAATTTCCTCCGATTACCCGGGAATGAGCGCTCTCACATCTTACAGAAGATTCGCCAAACGGACGCTGACGAGAAACCGCAACAATGAACGAACGCACGACGTTTTCTATCGGGTGACTGTTCCTGGCGACCTTTATATTATCTCAATAAAAGACACTTACTATGGATAACACTACGACGGCATACAATAGGGATAGAATCGAAGTCACGGTTTAAGCATTGACTCGACAAGTGAACTATCATTAAATAATAATATATTTAATCGAAGAAACACTATCATTAGGCTTACTATATAGGCGCGTTCCTCCCAACTCAACCGGCGAAACACTTTGCCACCCTCCGACTTCCGTACTAACACCGTGTATAAGATGTCAATCCTTCGCCCCTCAACTTCGCATACCAGAGAAAATCTCTCTTCTGCCTCTTAGCCTTCCTCTCGATTCTTCGAAGTAAGTCACGTTCTCCTTGTTACCGCTTTTCTCAAAAGTTCGTCTCGTTGCTGAAGCTGATGTAGACGAAATGGGGTGAGAGGAAGCTCCTTCTTCGATTCGGCGATCCTTCTTTCTCACTTTCCTTTCGGCTTGCGCAACCCAATAATTCAATAACCCAATAACCCTCATCAATGGCCTGGATGAATTATTCTAGATTAAGGCTACCAGCTGTGCTTCCAGCTTTTGATTAGCTACTCATCAGAATAGTACCGCTGCCAATTCACCATGTACTAGGGAATTGGCAGTTGGCCAACGTTGCCGTATGGTTATGCTGGTCACGCTATTTCTCTACCTTTATATACCGGGTGAGTATTACTGTACCCTTTATATATCAGTAGGCAGCGTGTTCCTCGTGTTCTTCAACTCTATTTGCTATTTCGTTACAATGCTCTTTCAATACCTCTACCTCTACCTTTACCTTTACCTCTACCCCTCCCTCACACCCTTTTGCAAACCCCTCCGCGTTTACATCCCCCTACCCCTACCGGCTATACTCATAATACTATCTTCGCTACGCGGTAAGAGAGAGCGCGGCCCAGAAAGAACAATGACTAGTTTTTATTAACGATATTCCTTCTATTCTATGCTACTCTCGGCATATGATCTACGCCGGTGACACACAAAGCTATTACTTATTCACTAAGGCGAAGCTCTTGGGTAGCGAAACCTTTATTTCTCGCTTGGATCTCGAGCGCATTCCCAAAGTCACCATTCTCGGGTTCCCATTTCATAAGCAACTTACATTAATAATCTTGGAGTTTCAATTACCCCAACCCTCAACTGGGAACCTCACTTGAATCAAGTTCTGCGTCGCGTCCGCTAATCTCTTCGTACCCTCAAATTCTATAAACATGCTCTCTCTATTCCTAGGAAGAAGAATTTAGTGCAGTGTTCAATCTTTCCTCACTTTGATTTCAGCCTGGATCGTGTCCAAGCCTTCAAGGCCAACTGTTTCAACTGACTTCTGACAAGAGACCTAGCTGATTGGATCCTGAGGGTTATTAATAAGGGTCTAAGGGTGGACGGCTAAGAGACGCCGGGACCAACCCATCAACACTGAGCAATATAGATCTCAAGAGACTGCCACTTTATTCTATTTAACTCATTATTCCTGATATTAGTTTTCCTATTTTTTCAAATCATTTTTCATTTATTATTTTGGCAGTATAATTTTTGGTTTTTAACTCTAACAAAGCTTATATTTTCATTTTCTTTTTCATTTTTTATTTTATTATTGTTATTGATAATAAAGTTATTTAGTTAAGCCTATATAAAGAAGTATCTTTCCAATTTCAGTGTGTTTGTGATCGCCGGAATCCCAGGACAAATCACGATAATAAAGTTCAAGACAGAGATTTTCACGTTTGAATTTGTCTGATAATTTTTTCCAAGGAAATGGTACTTTGAAGAGAAGTACTACAGAATCGGTATTGTCGTGGATTGAAGTTACAGCCAACTCTTTCAAGATGAAGTCTTATGCCGGTATTTTGAATCCTTGCATATCCAGTGCGTACTTCATTTCGAGCAAGATTGAGCTCTGCTCAACTTTGGCGCTCGCTTATAGCACCTTTCCCCCCACTTTCGATGAGTTTCTTGACATCACCGCTTACGGCGTTGCACTCGACAATCCGATCGTGTATAAAGCAGTAAACGGTGGTGGCAATAGGAAAATTCTGTTTAGCATCGAATTCGAGACGTATGTTTAAGGGAGCGTTTTTCAGTAAATCGTTTTTTTGAGCATTGGTTCAGTATCTCCTGCGTGCATGCCGTACAGAATTGTACATTGATTCTTCCCAACATCCAAATTCATATTTCCATATAGAAAATATTGCGAATTGAGAAATAGTTTTAAGTTGCTGATATTGCAGTGATCGAACTGACTAGCATTAACTGTCTTTACCCCCTTTCGATTTGTCTAAAATCCTAAAAATCAAGGTTTCTCCAGCTAATTAGAAGTTTTCACAATCCATACATGTCTAGAAGAAGTTGGTCACGACGAAGCTGTCGAATCCTGTATTCATTAGACAGCTCAACGTAGGGCATGAGCCACTCGATTCTCAAAAGATCGATCTCGAATTCTTCAAAAACATCTTGATCCGCAACTCGGTGGCAATTTGCACTACTGCATTGAGATCATATCTAGATCTCGTGAGAATAAGCTCATGCTTTACGTTTTCTTATTTTATAAGATAAATGTGAATATAATTTTAGTATTTACTCTCCGGTGAAATGGCAATGATCCTTGATGTTTTTACTCTCCTCAGTGAAAGGTTTCCGGCATATGTGACATATGAGCGCTCTACCAAAGTCAATCATTTCTTGAAAAGCCAGAGATCTCATTGGACGCGGGTTTTTATAAATCTCCTGCAATTTTAGGGCTAGGACATGGAGATTGCTTAAAAATCACCTGGCAGGAGCTTCGTCTTCCAATGCCTCTTGTCTATAAGCCTTATACTCCGACTTGGTATCATCATAGCTGCACATAACGTAGCAACCGATGCTGTAAGCTTCGTAACGTTGATATTCACGATTTTCATCATCGACTGGTTGCAATAAGCATTCAAAGTTTGCATCTAGCACAAACAGCACTCAATTTTGATGTGAATGATTCTTAAATTTTAGAGTACTTTTTTCTTCCGTAGGAAGCATGATTTTACATTTATTTATTCTTTCACAGTCAGCTACGTGCGCAGTCAAATTTTCATTTGCACGGAAATAATGCAAGCAATGTCCGCAAATATATGTTTTACGAGTCCGTCTACAGATTTTTTTTTCCACCAGTCGATACACGTTCTTGATCAATACATAGTGAAATTTTCGCACATCAAAATTATTAAAAGGTTCTTCTTTTTCTTCCTTTTCTTTATCGTCGTCAACATAGTCAATACATAGTGACATATCGTGCATTTGACAAAAATTTTGACAAGTCTTAATGCTTGCATTTTGTTATTACACCAGTTTTTACACGGTTTTCAAAAGCACTCTCTATATCTCACCAACTTACAATTGAACTATCAGTAGCAGCAATGGTAGAAAGTCTCGCACCTACAACCTGATGTTGTCGAAAAAAAGCACAGAACCGTCGTTATCAATGCTATCGCTGCTTGAAGTTTTTGCTTGTCAGATATGGACAAGAGCAGACATCCCAAGACGCTTGCGCTTTCTAGCGCTGTGTCACCGAGCTCTATCAATCTTTTAACGTCTTCGGCATCGGCATCACCGGCCATCTTATGAATATATGATTTCCATAGTAATCGCTATGTGAACTTGAAGTATTTTGCAGTTGCCACGATCTAAGGAAGGTCTTGTTCTCTAGAAAAACTCAGTTCAACTGTGCCAATCTCATAAAACGGGGTTCCTTTTATTGACCCTTAATTGGTGGGGGGTGATTGCGATTGTAAAAAAAGCATATAAAAATAGCTCGCGATGTTCGAAATCTCATACATTACTTCGTTCTCATCCGATTCAGCTAGAATACGTCATCGATGTGTAAGGATTTAAAGCAGCCTCCAATACGTTTGTATTTAAGGAAATTGCCATCGTGAGTACGGAGGAGTAGGAGGAGGAATCCCTTTCTTCTCCTCACTCACGAATGGAACTATGTGTACTTGTAAGAATAAAGCTTTAGTTTTCGTCGCTGCCGAGCACGTGGTGACAACGATGTTGCTGCGGTCTGTGGAGCTGCAGGCCGTGACGTCACAGATAGCGGCGGTATAGGCGGTGATGATAAGTCAGGTAGATTGCTTATAAAAGACTCTTTTGCTCGAATACATTCTAGCTGCAGAATCTATATAAAAGCACTGCGGTCACGTCACTTGTTCCGCTTCTTCCGCTGCATTTCCGATCGCCGCACAGTGGGCTGGCGGAGCGAAAAACGATCAAAAATCGGCTTGAAGCGATATTACAATGAAAGTGACCATTCTCAATTGGAAATTGAATTTGACCATATATAAATGCTTTGACTATATAAGTAAAGCAGATCATAATCATGTGTGCGTGTATATATATCATATATATATATTTATACAACGCAAGTTTCTGGGATTTTGTTGGTTTCTGGGATGTATAAATTTTTATCAATTGTATAATAACCTAAAACCCCACAACCCCCGACCACAATGATGTTCGCCTGCGGCGCCCGCTCTGTTTCTGGTCACTATTGCGTATTAAAAAATAAAACATTACTAAAATAGTAATTTTATCGAACAAAGTCGTCCCAGAAACTTGCATTACACTCCGAAGTTTTCTGGGATATCCCGGAAACTTAGAGATATCCCAGAAACTTGCGATGTATTATTAAAAACGTCCCAGAAACTTGCATTAGATATATTTATATATATATATATAAAAACATGTAATGTAAGTATCTGGGATTTTTAAAAGTTTGTCCATACCAGTGGGACTTTTCGAAATTTAAAGATGATTCGATTGTATAATAACCTAATACCCCACAACCCTCGAGCCCAATGATGTTCGCCTGCGGCGCCCGCTTTCGTTTCCGGTCACTTTTGTATTTTAAAACACAAAAATTTTCAAAAAACCATGATATGGACAGTAGCTTAATCGTCCCAGAAACTTGCGTTATACTCCGAAGTTTTCTGGGATGTCCCAGAAACTTAGAGATATCCCAGAAACTTGCGATGTATAATTAAAAACGTCCCAGAAACGTGCATTAGACATATTTATATTTGTATAACTTTATTATTAGAATTACTGTAAAAACTAATGAAATGGTATATTTATTTGTTAGAAAAATAATACTTCGACCTATATAATGGTGTAAAAGCTCAAAATGAATATATATTATAAATCTTTTTAAATTATTAAATGATGATAATTGTGATATCAAGAATTTTTTATGCAATTTTCTCATTTCTTAATGAAAAGAAATAAGAAACATCTAATTAAATGTAATATATGAGCTACATAGAATACATGAAGCTTTAGTATTTTTGTTGATTTTGTCTACACCTACACCAGGTTGATTATTATTCATTACAATGAAATCAATATTGTTTATTTCCACAGCAGTAAATTAAGGTACTCATATTTCATGACACAAAATTTATCACTTTCCTACAATTTAACGTGCTAAATTATTAGTATTTTAAATAAGTAAACATTTTACGTAATATTATTATTGCTGTATTTATTAAATATAAACAAGTTATAGATAATTTTACTTATTATATAAACCTGTTAAGTATCTATTAAATATCAAAGCGTTCAGTATCAGATGTCACGCGTCGAAAATTAAAAATTTTTACAGTCCATTTTTGCAGCCACAGCTGTGAAACTTCACCTAGGTGGAAAGAAACAGCGAGTGGTTATGGCGTCCGCCTATCTTCTATATGACGAGCAGGATGTACCAACAAGAGAGGTAAGCAATCTAGTAGAGTACTGTGAGGAGAGAGCGCTGCCGCTCGTGGTTGGATGTGAGGCCAACTCACATCACCAAATGTGGGGAAGCTCAGATACCAACAGCCGCGGCAGGGCCCTTCTGGAGTACCTGGCCAGCACCAACTTGGAGATCATCAATCAAGGTAATGAACCAACTTTCTTTAACAAGGTAAGAAGGGAAGTAATTGATATCACGCTCTGCTCCCGACAAATCATCAGATACGTAAGGAATTGGCGCGTGGATGGAGATCCTTCTCTTTCTGATCATGCTCAAATTCATTATACTCTTTCAGGCGTGCTAAACCCGAGGGAGATAATTATAAGGAACCCAAGACTTACAACCTGGGCTGCATACAAGGATGATTTAAGAAGAAATCTCAAAGACTTCTCAAAAAGAATCAATACTAGGGCAGAGATAGATGCAGCGGCAGAGTGCCTGCAGGAAAGCATAATCGAAGCTTATGAGACTAACTGCCAACCAAAAAAAGGCAGCAGCAGTCATGTAGTACCCTGGTGGAATAACCGGTTAGAAAAAATGAAGAAAAAAGTTAGATCACTCTTCAGCTTAGCTCGTAGGACAAATACAGAAGAGAGCCAGAGAGGTTGGCGTGAAGCGCAAATCAACTACAGGAAACTTGCAAGGACAGCTAAAGATGAAAGCTGGAAAAACTTCTGTATAGATATAGAAGCAGAAAAAGAAGCAGCAAGACTGAACAGGATTTTGGCCCGTAACCCAGAAGCGTGGCTGAGTGCCATAAAACTCCCATCGGGAGAGTTCTCGCCATCGGACGAGGTGACCCTCACCTGCTTGGCTGAATCCAACTTCCCGGGCTTTATAAAGAACGGGGAGTTTGCGGGAGACAATCAAACACACCAGGTGCTAACCGGTGGCGTCAATCCAGATTACTGGAGAGTCGCACGTACGTGAGATTGTCTCTCCGGAGAAGGTTAAGTGAGCCATGGAATCCTTCGAGCCCTACAAATCTCCGGGAACGGATGAGATACTTCCTGCCCTGCTTAGGGAGGGCCTGGAGGAGATCGTCGGCCCCTTTGTGATGCTTGCTAGGGATTGTCTGGTTAGAGGGCTTGTACCGATGGCTTGGCGTACATCTAAAGTAGTATTCATTCCCAAAGGAGGAAAGGAAAGCCACACTACAGTGAAGGACTTCAGACCAATCTGTCTAACATCTTTCATGCTAAAAACGCTTGAAAGGCTAGTAGATCGCTTTATCAGGGACAAAATTCTCACAAAACAACCTCTATGGAGAGACCAAAGCGCGTACAGGGAAGATCACTCTACAGAAACAGCTCTGCAAACGTCCGTATCCCTAATCGAGGAGCAACTAGAGGAAGGTGGATATGCGGTGGGGGCATTCGTTCATAATGTTGGAGCCTTCAATAACGCTACCACTGACAGCATATGCACAGCGATGGAGGAGAAGGAGATCACGGGATGGTGATAGACTGGATCCTACATATGTTGCGGCACAGGAGACTAGTGATCACAAAAGGTGACGTTTCCCTAACAGGCACAGTAGAAAGAGGTTGGCCGCAGGGGGGGGGGTATTATCCCCGACTCGCTGGAACATCGCGGTAGAAGGTGGACTGCGACACGTTGCGGAACTAGGATGCCGTGTTATCGGCTACGCTGACGATATACTTATAATATTCAGAGGAAAGTTCTTGAATACACTTCTGGATCTCACGGAAACTGCACTTATCTCTCTAAGTAAGTGGTGTAGAGATAAAGGACTCTCTACAAACTCGAATAAGACCGAAGTGATCCTTTTCACCAGGAGGTATAAAATTGGACCAATAAGCAATCTAATCATGACAGGTCAAGAAGTCATACTGAAAGACCGGGCCAAATACCTGAGCGTTATCTTAGATAGGAAACTGTTATGAAAAAGACAGATGGAGGAGCAGAGCCGAAAGTTAAATGCCACGTTCTAGCTTTGCAGACGAGCCTGATGCGAACTGGGGTCTCAGTTTCAAAACGGTTCTATGGATCTTTAAAGCCATACTTAAATCCAGGCTAACTTATGCGTCGGTGGTATGGTTGAGAAAAACGGAACTCAAGACCACGCAGATTAAACTGGAACACCTACGTAGACTGACTCTTAGGGCTCCGACGGGGGCTATGAAAACGGCACCCACGATGGCTCTGGGAGCACTCGCTGGGGTGGAACCATTCCACCTTACGATTAAGGCGGCAGCCCGCAACGCATTTCATAGACTTACGGTCTGTGATGAATGGAGACAGAAAGGTAAGCCCACAATGTTACCATTCAACGAAGAAACTCACCCAGCATGGGGTATAAGATCCGACAAGATGCCAATTCGATACATCTTTGACAAGAAGTATCGGATCAATATACCATCCAGAGAAGAATGGCATGGAAATAGGACCGCTGCTTCGACGACCGGCGAGGCTTGGTACACAGACGGAGCCTCGAAAAAGGGTACATCGGGAGCAGGAGTGTACCGGAGACGCCCAGGGAAGGTTGTTGTAATGCCATTGGGGACATACCGCACCATTCTACAGGCAGAAATAATGGCAATTCTACGCTGTGCATAAGCAGCACTAGAAGACTAAAAGCAGGACCGTGTCAGCATACACACCTACAGTAAGGCGGCTCTAGCTATGCTAGGACGCACCAAGGTGTCATCCATACTGCTGTGGGAATGCATTTCTACGCTGGTCGTCCTGGCTGAAGAGGTGCAATTCACTCTCTACTGGGTTCCAGGGCACTCGGGAATAAAAGGTAACGAAATAGCGGACGGGCTGGCCAAACTTGGAGCAAGGGAAGTCCCGATTGGTCCAGAACCAGCAATAGGAGTCCATGAATCCTTCTTCAAGGAAGTGGTTTCTGGATGGGTAAGCGAGCAACACACCATGGAATGGCGCCAAACAAAAGGGTACAAGCAGGCGAAGGCTCTGATCGTGCCCAACGTCAGACTGGACTGGTCCCAGCAGATGCAGGGTCTCGGCAGAGCTGAAGCCAGACTCACGCAAATTGTCACAGGTCACTGTCATCTGAGAAATCACCTTCACAAGATGAGACTTTGTGACAATGCAACATGCAGGTGGTGCGGTGCGATAAAGGAGACCGCGACACATATTCTATGTGGATGCCCGACCTTATCGGATTGTAGGAAAGAGAAGCTGGGAACAGACTTCTGTAATTATGAATTCATACAAAAACTAGACGTGACGACGGTGATAGACACTTTCGTGTTTTTAACCACTCTTATTTTGAACCACGTAAAAATTTTGAACAAAAAAAAATATTTTTAAGCATCGAAAAAACAATAAAACTACAATTAAATCTAATTAACCCATTAACGACCGAGAATCGTATTTTTTTTCATCATTTTTAAGGCAAACTCTCATCATTAAAAAACGAGAATTTGAAATGAAAAATATGAGCTCCCGTACTTTGCAATGTGTTGTTTCAGAATCTGGGGTTGAAATTGCGATTTTACCACTAAAAAAAAATATGGCCGCTTTCAAATTAAAAAAAAACACGAAAAATCGAAGACATTTTTTTTTCATGATTTTTTTTCTCATAGAAAACGCCGAATGACCCCCTCTTTTTTTTCAACCATGAGTGCACTAAATAGTTGCAGTTTAACGACGAATTTTTTAAATTTGTAACAATTAATATTTTCACCCCCGAAATGACGTTTTTCACGCCTTGAGCGGCGAGCCAAATTTCACGTTTCGCAAAAAAAAAAAATCGGATCTTCACGAAAATTGGTAACCCGGGTTGGGTTTTTTAGGTCGCTGATTACGATTCTGCCCTCAAAATTTGAAAATTCAAGATGGCGGATCCAATATGGCCGACCAAAAATCCAAAAATTTATTTGAATCGGGTGACATTGGGCACTCGGGGTTTTCGAGGTCGCTGAATACAATTCCGCCCTCAAAATTAAAAAATCAAGATGGCGATCCAATATGTCCGACCAAAAATCCAAAAACTTATTTGAATCGCGGGAAATTGGGCAATCAGGCGTTTTTGAGGTCGCTGATCTCGATTCTGCGCTCAGAATTCGAAAATTCACAATAGCGGAGCTAACATGACGAATCAAAATCTATTTACTTCCGCGTTCACGTTGTTATGTTACTCTTAGCGCAACCCAACCCAAAGACAGCGACGTAGACGTGGTAAAATAGTGTGTCCTTTGGGGTGCTTGTTTTTAGTGAGTCCCCTTGCATCTCACTATTTGGGGTGCTTGTTTATAGTGAGTCCCCTTGCCTCTCATAGCTAATTAGGTATTCTCGTGATTCTTTTACAAGCACTGTTTGCAAAAATATAAATTACAATTTTCACAGAAAAACCTTGTTCTAATGGGACATTTGGAGCATCGTTTTTGTGTTATCTGTGAAATAGATGTTTTTCCCGTTTTTTTACTACGATGGATATAACTCTTAGCTATCGACATTGAAAATTCTTTAGTTCCAACTTTTTTCTTGTCTACCCCAGCTGCGTTGAATATTACTACGGAATTTACTACGGCATTTTTTGATCGAATACTCGGCAGCACGTTACCGTGTCCATCATGAATATTAACCCCACCCATGAATCGATTGTAAAGGTGGAATGCCTGGGGAAACGATGTCTCGATTTTACCTTTTTCAATCGAATTGTACCCCTTTGATGGCCGTAATGGGGTAAATCCTGCGGCTGTAGATAAAATCGAAACTAATTTTGAATCCATTACGGTTATATAATTGATTTCACTGTTCTGCTCATGCTTCACTGCATATGTTCCTCGTGAAGACTTCTTATCGATAACATTTTTTTCACGTACTCGATTCTCTCTGACAGTCCCAGTGCATTTAAGTTTCAATTTTTTCAAATGTACAACGCGATCGAGGTTTGTGAGAAAGTTATCGAAATAAAGATGGTACTGAGTAACTTTTCTAGCAGCTGTCCTTTCAAAAAATGCTTTCAATAAATCGATTACCACGCGGGAAGCTAATACGCATTTGGTCAGTTTCTCTCCAACTATAGAATTCTTTCCGCAATATATGTTGAGATTCAGCAAATACCCATCAGCAGTATAGAGGCCCCAAAATTTAATTCCAAAACGCACGGGTTTCCCACGTATGAATTGTTTCAATGAAGTTCTAGCATACGACTTAGCCATCTTTTCATCTACCGACAGAGCAGTTCCCCAGATGCCAAACTTCAGAATATTTTGTCGAAATAGATTTATGAGTGATCGAACCCGTCACCCCTTATCGTTTTTGTCATTGTCTTTGGACTTCGAGTATTTCAATTTCGACTTGATTTACTCGAATTTAGGACGCGTCATTGCCGAAGGCACTACTCCGCACGATAAAAAAGGATCGGTTGACCAATAATCTCTTTAGGACTTTCTTTTATTGAAAGAACTCATTATGATGATTCCGATAAACGTATTCAAATCGATCAATGATAAATCGAAACCATTTTCCTTACAAGCATCGATGATGTATTCTTTCATTACATTTGAGAAAAACGTCTCAAATAGTTCTACTGGCACGCTTGTTGGAATTTGACGCTTTTCAGATGCAGACAATAGTATTTCATTTTCAATATTGTCGGAATACTTCTTTTCACCATTGATCCATTAAAATTCATGATCTTTTTCTAGCTTAGCCTGATCTTCCTCTTAACTCTTTGAAGCTCTGCTATAAGTGACACTCGGTAAGTTTTCGTCTTGGTCAGCATCAGAATCAAAATAAGAATCATCTGAAGGACCAGAATGATCTGGATTTGGTATTAGAACAGTTCCGTCATCTTCAGCGGTACATGCTTCATCACCAGAATTAGGAGAAACAGCACGCTCGGTCGTTTTTGTGACATTGCGTAGGTAAATATCGCAAAGAGTCGAGTTTTGGTTTGACATAGTTGATTTATATGATTCAAAAAAATTTGCGTCAAGATTGATCTGGTATAGAAGATTGTGCGTAATACCATCCTAACAAAGCATATGTAATATATATTACAAATGTTAAAAGAGTGTAAATTTGTTTGAATGAAATATTCCGAAAAATATTTTATGGAAGAAATTCCTCAAAGCGTAAAACGATTCTCGCACATCATCTATCTCGGTCTCATTTCGCCGACATGATCAAATTTTAGTACTGTAGTTCGAAAAGGACAATTTTATTGATGATTCATTCAATCTTCAAAAAGTTTTATAAAAGTTTGGAAGGAATACATATTTTGATTTTATCGCTACTATCATAAATTTGCTTACGAAAATTTAATAAATTTGACGAAAAATCGCTACAGAATAGAAATGGCATGTGTTATAAAATCTCATTTCTCACGTCCAAAGATAAAATTGCTACTAAATATCTTTAGGACGCTTTAACTAGTAAAGTTTTAACTTTTTGAAAAAAATGCTAAGAAGAACAAAAAGTGGTTAGAATTTATCAAAGAACATAATAGAATTTTTTCAGAATATTTCTTGAATTTTTTTCAATTTATAAAAAACTGGTAAAGATTTTTTCAAAATTTTCTCCAAAAATTCTGAATAAATTCTATTGTGTTCTTTGATAGTTCTAAGCACTTTTTATTAATTGAAATTTTTTTCTGAAAGTTGATAGTATTCGAGTAATATTATAAGATAATTTCTGTTTTTTTATTTTTTTTTAAGATTATTTTGCTCGAAAACTATTAACTTTCAGAAAAATTGCAATGAATAAAAAGGGTTTACAATTCATCAAAGAACACAATAGATTTTTTTCAGAAATTTTGGAGGAAATTTGGAAAAAATCTTAGCTCGAGTTTTGTATCGATTAAAAAAAAATTCAAGAAAAATTCTGAAAATATTCTATAGTGTTCGTTGATGAATTCTAAGTATTTTTTGTTCTTAGCATTTTGCCAAAAAGTTGAAAGTTTATTAGAGAACGCGTCCTAAAGTCATTTAGTAACAATTTTCATTTTGGATGCCATTTTGAATCATGTAGGAAGCAAAATCAACTTTCCGAACGCGTTTCCTCAACGTTCAGGCATTCCCTCCACCATCTAAATTGGTTTCAAGATGATTGCATAACGGTAAGTTGTGTAACAGTGTCCTGGCTAGGGGTTAACGCAATGGCCAGTGCGAATTGCCCTGGCGGGAGGACGTGCTGGTGCTGCTGAACAGCTGTACTCCCTCGTTGCGGCAGGAGGTGCGGGCGGTCGTTAGCCTCTGGTGCAATCGCACCTTCGTGCAATGCCGGACCCTGCGAACAACGCCGAGATGCTTTCCTTCCGGCTTTTTTTATGTGAGAGACAGCCGCTCTTGCTGTCTCTCTCGTGTCCGTGTTGCACCTGAAAAGGGTTCAGGAAAGCGCGAAACCGAGTGGCTTTCCCAGCCTTTGTTGCCGGCCAGCTCGCCACGATCGGCGAGGGCGGTATTCGCACGGGCGGGGAAAAGGAAAATGAGTGAGGTCGCCAAATGACACTCATTCAGCTAGATTGTATAAAAACAGAAACAAATATATTCAATAGACGTGAAGCTATACACTCCAATCGTATGGAGAACCAATTCAAATATAAAATAAACGTTAATCATAAATTCGAACCGACTAACGGGCCGAATTCACTTTCGCGTGCAATGTTCCGGAGCTGCCACGAGGTGCGGCTAGTGGCTTACAAATGAATTCCCTAGATTATTTAGTATGCGCGTTTATTCGCTAGTTATTAATATAAAAATGTAAAAATTATGAAGCTATAGGGAAAAAATATTTCCAAACAAAAAAAAGGCGTCATCGAGGAAGATGACGCGTGGAAATTGATCGTGACGAAAGAACACCGACGCGAAGTAATGCTTGAGTGTCACGACGAACCGACGGCTGGACATCTAGGGCAAGAAAAGACCTTCGACAGAGTCGCAAGGTACTATTTCTGGCTCAAGTTTTACGAAGATGTCCGCAACCATGTTCGGAAGTGCTAGATTTGCCAGCAGTGCAAAGTGGAGAAGAAACTCCAAATCGGCCTAATGGGCAGGCGAATAGTAGAGAAGCCGTGGCAGATAGTGGTGGAAGATCTAATGGGATCACTACCGCGAAGTGTCAGAGGATTCGAATACATCCTCGTTCTACAAGATCTCTTCACCCGTTGGGTTGAATGCGTTCCGCTAAGGAAAGCGAACGCGAAGAGCATAATAAAAGAGCTGAACGATAGAGTAATCCTACGCTTTGGCACTCCGGAGGTTTTTCTGTCAGATAACAGCACAGAATCAAGAACAAGGCAGTAGATCAGTATCTGACAGAACGAGGAGTACACCATTCTAATAGACCGCCATACCATCTACAAGTCAATCCAGTGGAGCGGTCTAACCGCAAACTGAAGACGACGATAACAACGTATGCCACAGAAAACAACAGAACATTGGACGAGAATCTGCCGGAGCTAATGTTTGCCCTAAACACGGCCACACAAAGCTCGACTGGAATCAGTCCCGCACTGCTCAACTATAACAGGCAACCAATGCCCCCAGGCACTTCCCGAAGAGAATAAAGGATGGTAGCAGCCGAAATCCTCGAGAAGTCAAGAGTAGAAGCGTGGCAGAAAAGGATGGACGGCCTGGAGAAAACACTAGACAAAGCCGCCAGCCGTAGTCGAGAAGCTCAGACACAGCAGTCGGAGTACTATAACAGCCATTAGAGGCTCCAACTGCTACCAGATGATAGACGCCGACGGACACGTAGATGACAATGTCCACGCAAAAGATTTAAAACCATATATCGGAGGGGAAGATCCAGAAGAAGACGATCGCGGGGAACCACTACTACCGAGGGAAGAAGAGACGATGAGACACCCGCCAAAATCGTGCAAAGCGAGTCCAGAGCCGATCTCTGTCAACAATAACGCTCCCTGCAAGGAGCTATCGTTACCACCTCAAGCCGTCGAGAACACACAACAGCGCCCAACGAACCCTGAGCAGCCCATGGTTCGAAAACGAGGTCGGCCCCCAGGGACGAAAAAGCGCCCAGGGGCAACTGAACTCTCTGTATCACCAAGACGGCTAAGAAACCGTGCGCTGCATCGGGAATAAGAGAATGTGGCAAACGTGAGATACCAATGGTTTTTCTGTTTTCTCACACACCAGCAGCTGGATGAGCTGATGGCCTCGCTAATCGGCAACCACCTGGAACACCCATTGTTGGTCGAGCTGTTGGAGAGAGCGATATATGCCCTCCGGGATAAGGAGGAAGAGTTCCGCCGGGACGACGAGGAGCGACTAAAACCGTCCACCGTGGTCATCGAGGAGACCGACGGTCAGAAAGCCACCGCGCCGTCCTTCGGCGTAGCTCGCGGCCCGGAGGAGGAGCTCCCCGGACCACCGTGGGAAACTATTCCGGCGCCGGCTCCGGCAGTGCCAGGGGTGAAGACCAAGCCCCTGGCTAGCAGCGTGAAGCAGTCAGGGCGGCAAAATACGCTCTTGTCACGATTGATTGTTAATCCTACTTCGCTCAATTTTTGGAGTACGAGTTTCAGGTAATGCAGTTGGTCCTCGAATTTTTCCGAGACTATGACTATGTCATCCAGATAGGCGAAAGCGAACAGTACCATACTCGGGCCTATGAGCTGGTCGACAACTTTCTGGAAGGTCGCTCCTGCGTTACACAGTCCGAACGGCATTCTTTTGAATTGGTATAGACCCATACCAGGCATTGTGAAGACCGTGATGGGTCTCGACAGTTCGGTCAGTCTCATCTGGTGGTATTCCGCGCTGAGATCTAGTGTGGAGATGTATCTTGCTCGGCATAGCTTCCTCCGAATGTGGTCCATGTGAGGTTGAGGATAGGCGTCCAGTTTTGTCACTGCATTGTCTTTCCGGAAATAAATGCAGAATCAGTATTTAGCGTTGTCCCTCTGCACCATCACTATGAGACTTGACCAGCTGCTGGATGAGGTTTCGATTATGCCCTTGGCTAGTATCTCGGCGACTTGCCGATGCATCTCTTCTTCCACTAGATCTATTTTTGTGAAAAATTATCAAAAACAAAAAAAAATAATTTTTGGAAAATAGTTAAAAATCTAAAAAAATAATTTCTTTAAAAAGACTCAAAAATTTAAAGAAAAATAATTTTTTTCAAAAAGTTAAAAGTTTACTAGTTGAAGCGTCCTAAATATATTTAAGTAGCAATTTTATCTTTGGAAGCCATTTTGTATCATGTAGGTAACAAAATTGACTTTCCGTATACGTTTTCTCAAAATTCAGACATTTCCTCCAGTATCTGAATGGGTTCAAGATGATTGCATAACGAAAAGTTGGCAAAAAATCAAATAAAAAAAAAAATTGTTTTCGGCGGTTTTTACAATTTAACTTCTTTTTTGATTGATAAAAAAATTTTTTTTTTCATATTTTGAATGTCACCATTCGACAGATGGATGAAAAATCTATAAATTTCATGTGTTGAAAAATTTTTTAGGCCGAATTTACCCCATCTAGAGAGCTCTGAAAAATTGGTGAAAAAAGTGTCCACTTGGGCGTTAATGGGTTAAAATAATAAAAAAAGAAATTATTTTCGTTTTTTAATCTCATATCTCATAGATTATTTAATTTATTTTCAAGTATAATAGTTAAAATTTTTCGTATTTTTTTTTGTTCTTTTTAAAAAAAAGTTACTTAATTAGATTTAATTGTAGTTTGATTATTTTTTTACTGTTAAAAACTATTTTTTTTTATTGCACGACGCGATCGACTTTTCCTATCGCGCCATCTCTCTCTAATTCGCGAGAGCACCTCTCTCGCTCTCTCTCGCGACACACGCCACGCTCGCTGTCCCGCTTCATCATCCTCGGTGCTTGCGCGTCGTCGGATCGAGCATACAATCGAATTAATGATTCAATCGCGAATTCGTTATAGATTCTATTTTATTATTATTTTTCTAGGTTGGGTTATTATTGATAATTTTATCACAAATTTTTAAGTTGGGTTATAAAATATGGTATATATGTATGCATGTATAATAGTCACAACTGAAGAATTTCATGATTAGATTATAATATTAATATTAGTACAAATTTTAAATTATATCACATATTTATTAGAATAAATAGTAAAGTTTAAGAAAATTAAGTGTCAATGAATTGGCAGCGGTTTTTTTATATAAGTATATACATATTATTTTTCAAATATAAATATATTATAAAAAAAAAACAACCCAAGCAAAGGTAATTATTATCTCTAAAAAAATTACATTTAAAAAGGTAAAATCTTGGCAAGTATGATTTGTCATCCCTTAACAAAATTTCATATTTATTCTACCAAATAGCTGTAAATTAATAAACTTTTCAGATTGATAAATTACAAAACATTTTATTAATTAATTAGATATATAAAATGAATCCAATCCTACTATCAAATAAAATGAAACAGTCGGTGTATCTATAATTAATCCATTCTTAATTTGTTAATTTTTTAAATAATGTAATAATTTAGTTCTCTTAATTATAACATTTTTCGATTAGAATTTTATCTTATTTCTAATAAAATTTTCACACTACTTTTAATTGGTAATATTCTTCGAGATCATATTTATTAAATTCATTCTCTTTCTAATAATCATAGAATATTATTACACGATAGTCTTTTACTATTTAGTAAAGCAATATTAAACTTGAGTTTTCAATTAAATAAAATAGCTTCTTTATTTATTCATATAAATTTTCCAATTTCTAATGTCCAATTTAAACTAATGAAATTTGTGAGATCTATTCAGAAATTGTCAAGTACTCACGGAAAAAATACTGAGGGAACTACCGCGCGTGGAGCGATGTAGCAGCACTATTAACAATAGCGAACAGCGGCTACTCTAATTGTGGGTTGGGTTCGGGGTAATGGTTAACCCACTCACGTTCGGAGAGTTGAGATAATTTCTTTTCGATTAATTATCTCGAAACTTTACACTCATCAAAATCGAATAAAAAATCATTTCTAATGCAAAATTTGACGCTCTTTCAATTGGTGTAAATCATTTTATTCTAGCCTAAGCCGTTCTCGAGATATAAGTAAATAAAACTTTGAAACTATGTTTTCGCATAGAACCTCTGGACCTAGGAAGCTGCAAATTTGAAAATCGGTTTTTTCGACCTCGATTTACCTAATAACAAAAATGCAGTCGTTTCTATATCAATTTCCATTTCATTTGTATTTTGTATTTTGTTACTGTACTATATGTATCTTGTTTATTATACTATAGCATGGGCGAATGGTTCTCCCAGAAAAAGTGAACTGCTCTCCTGTTTGAAGGGCAAACAGCTCGCCGTACGTGTTGACTAACAACAACACCAGTTAGGGGACCCGCTTCCCCAGTATTTTTTCCATGCTCTTATTCTTAATTTTATATAGTTATTATTAATTGTTAATAAGTACCAAAATAATAAAATGAACTTCAACTTTGCAATGGTGCCTTAGTTCTAATATTATGAGCTGCAAACTGTTGCGAATATAATGCGCCTCGCCCAGAATGACACGTTCACAATTTTATAAAATATCTTTAATCTTAATAAATAACTATATGAACATACTTGGTGGCCCGTCTACAGGTAATTTATCGGTGGACTAGCTGTTGGACAATACCGGCAATAGAACAATCTCCGGCACGCAGGCCGCGTTACCGCCGAATAGTCGCAGAAACGAAGACTTGGACCCCAAAATGGCCGCCGCACAGACTAGGATATCGCCTCTCCCACGCGGTCACTAGAACATACGAATAAACCCGTGAGTGGTGACTGGAGTGTCGCCAGACCAGCCACCACTGTCCCTAACACCTTTTAGGCCGAGAACACCGGACACCGAACACACCGCGAACACAAGTAAAAACACGCGCGTCCGTCTCGAATATTCGAGAGAGCACTCGCGCGTCCCGAACAACCCGAACATTCCGGAGAGCTTCACCACTGACCTTTCTAATCCCTCGATGATTACTCTCAAGTCGGCCCGTTCTCTCTCTCTCTCTCTCTCTCCAAGACAATCCCTCAGAAATCCTAACTTCCCTCGCTTCCTAACTCTCATAAAAATGGATTTGAACAAAAAGTACTTCCCATGTCGGTGAAGTCCAGGCAACGAGTGAGAAGACGGAAGTCTTCTCCGAAGAGCTCGCGAAGGCGCGTCTCTCCCGCTCTCACTCGCACTCATGGCTCTTACCAGACCTCTCTCTCACACACCGGTGATTAGCCTAGTCATTTACCAGCGTAGTCTTTTCGGAAATGAACCACGCTAGTTGACGGGCCAATCACCGGCGAGTTGATCTACGCGCGACTTTACGAACGTAGAATAACCAGCGTTGGGAGTAAGGCCGGCCTGTCTCGAGAAATATGCGCCCTGAAGGTGGGCATGAGGCCGCAGACCCTTCTCCGTCTTGAGTAAGGCCCGTGCCGTCACGATAAACGACTACACTATATGGCCACTGTCGCGAAAATCCGAAACCGCGCGTTGATCGAACCAACCATTCGATTTTCCAAGCGGCAGGCTTACGTGGTCATGCGCCGGCGCACGTCTCGCGGTTTGATTATCCCTAAAAAGGGATTACATTGCTTCGGCCGCTCTCTCCTTCTCTTTTGCTCTCGCGTGCGTAGGCAGAGGCGCGGAGCACGATGCTCTCTCCCTCACTCTCTCGTTATCGTGCGTGTGTCGCATCCGCGAGTGCCGGTGTCCGGGTGTACGCGTGCGTGAGCTGTTTTCCTCGCCTACCTCGGCCTCCTGTCCGTCATACGTGACGTCATGCGGACTGGTGATTTGTCGGCTGCTCGACTCCTCTCGCTGTCGTCTCTTTAGTTGTTCGGCTCCAACGACCGACACATAAAAAAAGGGGAAAAGCACCAAGTTAGTGGCAGTTCTTATAGTGCCACAGTGCTCCGGGAAAGTGCTCGGGGATTCACTGTCCAGGGCTGGGAACTCAATCCTCGTGACAGAGGTTTGAAGTCTCCTTTCTCACAATAAAAATGTGCGAATTCGGGTGCAAAAACCTTATAGGTTATGAGGTTTCTGCACCCTTTTCATGTAGTTCTATCGGACCATTTCGACACGGCTTCCTAAAGAGCGAGAAAAAATACATCAAAAACATGTATTTCAGAAGCTGTACCTCAAAAGCAAGGGTGAACAAATAATTAATTAAAAATTAAATAATTTTTTATGGTCAATATTTGAGGTTATGTGAGGTGCAAAAATTTGTAGTTAGTTATCACACAATAACTTACCCCAATGATTTTTTTCAAAATTTTTAAAAAATAGGGGGTTGAAAATTTGGCTGTGGGAGTTTTTTTTCAACCTCTATTGAATGGTGTTTTTAATACATGCATATTTTAAGTGGGGGCAATTTTAACATAGTAACCCGGCTATAGCCTTATATTAAAATAATTAGTTCTTTTGTACATGTTATGCATACTAATATTAAGAATAATTGGAGCTTTTGCACAGGCAACTACATTTACCTTCACGAGACAAACATAGACTGAATCAGTCGTTCGTGTTACGCAGTTAATGCATTTGATATAAATTAATTTAATAATTTATTTAAAAAAATTGGCTCTCTTTATGTATGTTAAATACAACTAATGTATGTATTTACAGCACAGATTTCCAACTAACTAACATCTGAAAACATATTTAAGCCATTTAGGATCTATACACAATACGAACTTGACGTAAAGGCACGTACACTTTTTGTCACAAAACAACGGATAATATGATATGCGCATGCTTTGTCCTCAGCAGTCAAAATTAAAAACATGAAAATATAGCTCGTAATGGGCTGTACCGAAAATCGACTTAAAAAATTTTGATCGATAATATTTTCTTTAATAAAATTGAATATAGTCCGAATACTGAGTAGTATTAAACTCTCTTATTTCAGAGAGAAAAAAAATGTTCCTTAATTTCTAATCACACCAACCAATGGAGCACATCATATGCATAACTTTGATTTTTGGAAGAATTTTCTTCGAGCTCTAGAACCGAATTTGTGGCAATTTTTAAAACAAACTCAAAATATGGTAAAATAAGCCTTCACAGATTTGATACCTTGAAAATTATTATATCTTAGTCATAACTTTGGTTCTAGATTACTTAGAAACTTTTATAACCCCTCAAATTGAAGGTCACGGTATCTACTTTCATCGTCTTTTACTTGTTAAATACTCCAGAGACTCCGGGACGATGAGAGGAAGTCGAAAGCGACAGGTGTACTGGCTTATTTGAGGTACAAATCACTCGATTTTAGAGGGGCAAAAGCAAAAAATAGAGGTCCGTACTTGGAAAATCTCCATAAGCAGGTTGTTACATATATATAGAACTGCCTTCAGTTACATTTTTGTAGAATTGAAAGTTGTCAGGAGCGAATATGGTCTGTTTGAAAATGCGAAAAATCACAATTTTTGAAAAAATGACCATTTTCAAATGATTGTATTTCAGAACTCATTTGATGAAATTGAATTTAGGGGACCTATCAAATGCAAGTTGCTAAAAGTACTTAAGTCTACTGGTTCAATTGTGATAATTGTTTGAAAATGGCCAAATTTTTTAAATATCCGTTGCGTTTTATCAGTCCCCAAAAATGGGCATTAATATTTGGAGTTTTGAAAATTTTTGTGTGAAAACTAGACGCCAAATTTAAGAAAACGCGGCCTGCTAAATTGAAATCGGATTATATCGCTTCGAGATACAGTCTTTTGAAAATCGGCTAAAAGTGGCCAGGTTTTGGCCCCTAAAAAGGCTCGTTCTCGGGCCCGTGAGCATCTAAACGGCTAAGAATTGGTGGGAGTTCTTATTTTGGGTACCAAAACAAAATACTAAAATTTAAAGAGAATCTGTGAACCCCTCCCACAAAAGTGACCGGAAAGTAAATATATTACTCATATATATATTGTCATTCTTTAATAAATCTATTTAATCTAATATTGATTTAGTCTAAGTTTCTAAATTCACAATTTTGTTTCTAAGATATTTGTGCGCATCAGAGGGCAGAGGTTTGGTCATTATGTCTGCTACATTTTTCTTGGTAGATATCCATCTAACTATTACTTTTCTTTCTAATATACATGATTTTATATAAACACCGATGGTGATAAATTCTCTCTAATTGATTCTAGCTTATCATTAAAGTTTTTAAGTTTGAGACTTCCATCCATCTGTGTACAGTCTCCAGCTGACTTGTTGTCACACCATATGGTTACTGGGTACATGGACTTTCCAATCATATCTCTAATGGCTTTGTCTAGAGACACAAGTTCTTGACAATCATCGCTCATAGCAAGATATTCCGCTTGGCAAGTGGATAAAGTAACGTATGATTGTTTCTGGCTTCTTCACATTATTGGGTCACCAAACAATTTTATTACGTAACCACTAGTTGACGACGAATCAAATTGATCTCTGAAGCTTGCATCTGTCATAGCTACTTAAGTTTCCTCTTTAGCTCTATATATTAAACCGAGATTTAAAGTTCCTCTAATACACCGAAATATCCTCTTTCCTTCTTTCCAGTCATCTTCAGTTGCATCTAGTTGTCTTCTCGACAGATAGTTGACTGCGAAAGCTATGTCAGGTCTTGTCGCATTCGCTAAGTATACTAAGCTTTCTATAGCTTCTCTATAGGTGCCTTGGTTTTTCTTCTTATCTCTTCTAATTCTTTATTTTCCTTTAGCTCCCAACTCTTAACCTGCCTCGTTACCATGGTTGATCTTTGAGCGTTTTATTCTTTCATATTGAATCTTTCTAGAATCTTTTCTATATACTCTGTTTGTTTTAACCTTATAATTTTATTCTGTCTTTCTCTATTTATTTTCATTCCTAGAAAACTATCCGGTTCTCCCAAGTCCTTCATATTAAATGCAAGACTTAATTTTCTCTTTATCTCTTCTATCTTGAACTTGTCGTTGCCTACTAATATTATATCATTTACATATAGAATTAATAAGACCATGTTTCCATCTTTTCTCCGCGTAAATAAACATGGTTCGTTTATGTCTTTTTCTAGTTCTACTTAGTGCTTCTTCTGAAAATGTGACAGTCCATCCTTTTGGGCTTATTCTTAGGCCATACAAAGATTTCTACAATTTGCACACTTTTGTTCTAGTTTCACTGTCATATTCCAAGCCATTTGGAATTTCCATGTAGATTTCTTATTCTAGTGTTCCGTTGAGAAATGCAGTTTTAACGTCCATTTGTGTTACATCTAAATCATATTTATTTATTACAGCTAACGCTGCTCTAATTGCTGCTAGTCTGGATACTAGGGCATATGTCTCTTTCAGTTCAAACTCGTTTCTATCTTTAAATCCTCTAACTACAAGTCTGCCCTTGAGCACAGTTTTTCCATTCTCTTCGGTTTTTCTCTTAAACACCCATCTGGAATCTATCATATGTTCCTTTTTGTCATCTTTTGTCATGGTCGGTCTGTCGACGGTTTGCCAAACATCGTTTTCTTTCATCGACTTAATTTCTTCGTTGATCGCTTCTAGCCATTTGTTTTTATCTTCTGATTTCATAGCTTCCACATAGGATGTCGGATCTCTATTAACCGAGGCTAAGAAAATATGACTTTCCTCATCCTCTAAGTAATTGTCATTTTCTTTTCCTGTCCTTGTATAGCTTGTATCTTCTATCATAATCTCTTTATGTACTTGTCTTGCTTCTATGTATTTTTCTCTATTTTCTTTTGTTTTTGCTTCTCTTCTAGGCAGTTTACGTCTTTCTGCATCTAGGATCTCCAGTTCTTTGGTTTTTACTTTTCTATTCTTTGGCTTCTCTATCGCTAATTTGTTTCTCTCTGATTTTTCTTCTAATTCATTTATTTCTTCTTGTTTTCCTCCTTCTAATTGATTATAGTCTAATTCTTAATTGTGTTTATAGATATCTTTATATATTATCTTTCCATTACATCTAACGTGTCTGGTATGTATGAATTTCTTTGATTGAGGATGCCAAAGCACATAACCAGTAGGCGTGTATCCTAACATTACAGCTTTAATAGCTCTCTCTGAGAACTTTGTTTCTTTTGTTGGAATTTTAGCATACGCTATACATCCAAACCTTCTAATTTTGTCTAAGTGGGTTTTCATTTTAGGAATTATCCTGTTTAATGGTGTATCAAAGTTTAGCGACTTATGCGGAGTTCTGTAATATAAATGGACTGCTACTTCTAGAGTCGGTACAACTGTACGGGTCATCCACATGGGTAACAGTTGTCTTACCAGCAACAGTGGATAAACATATGGGTGCAGTGCAGCGCAAGATGAACTTGCGTATAATCAGTGCATGGCGATCACTGTCAAGAGACGCGGCGAATGTGCTAGCAGGAGTGCCTCCCATAAGACTCTTGGCCCTTGAAGGAAGCGAAGTTTGGCATGAACAAGAAGACTATCGACGACTACATGGAGATCTACCTGAAGAAGAGAAAAAACGTATACGGCGAGAAGATAGAAATAAGTTATTTAAGAGATGGCAAGAGGAATGGGACACTTCAAAGGACGGTCGATGGACGTACGCGCTCATACCGAGAGTCAAGGAATGGGTGCTCCGCGAACACGGGGTTATGGACTACCGCTTGACTCAGGCATTTGGTGGTCACGGGTGCTTCGGGAAGTACCTTACCAAGAGAGGGCACAGGCTCAACAGTAATTGCCGCCTATGTGGGGATGAAGAGGACGATGCGGAGCACACGCTGTTTATGTGCCCTACATACGATGCTGACAGAAGAGAGCTTGCAGCGGGAATAGGCTGGACTGAGATGTCAAAGGACAATCTAGTCACAAATATGCTTACGACACAAGAGAAATGGGATC
>UELU01145994.1:0-10840 GCA_900490025.1 Megastigmus dorsalis
CCATTACGCGGCTGTATAGTTTACCGTTGCGAGTCGAATAAAAAACAAGATCGCGATTCACGCGAAAGCCCATACGCGATATTGCGAGCTATCTATCGAGTCCGAACTCTTTATCGATAAAATTTATGCGGACGCGTATCGCGGAAAAAAAGCGCAAAGCGCAGCTCGTGTGCCCGTCACAATACGCTTGCTGAGCTATATAGAGAAGGATATACCTATAGCTATGAGTTTCCGTACTTGGAAATTGTATGAACATTCTCTTCTACCTACAACCTCGAAGCATATTTGGACTGTTAAGACATCAAATTAGCTAGAGAAACCTCGTTTGGTCGTTGTGGATTTTCAGACGAACTGCAAGGGACAAAAAGCTGCCAATGCAAGCCGTTTTGATCATTGTAATATAAGCAATGTTAAACTCTTTCTCAATTCACAATACTACCCGTATGGTAATTTAAATCTCAATATTCAACAGAATCAGAATGCTATGCTATACGATATGTACGCTAACTTTCAAAAGGCTTACTTTGGTAAAGAGCAGGCAAAGCCAATGCTCAAGAAGAGAGACTACTTAGCTTACGCTCCACTAATCGTCATCGATTGCTCCAAACAGAATGAGTCTCTGAAACAGGCCCCAGTCGATGTGCGTCTTGAATTTGAGGCTAGGGAAGACTTCCCCGCGGGAACTTCAGCATACTGCTTAATTCTACACGATCGTATAGTCGAGTACAATCCTATAAGTGGAGATGTCAAAAAACTGGTCTACGTGGTGGGGATGATGGTATAAAAGGGCTCAGCAATCGAATGAATGCATTTAGTCGCAATGGAGTACGTGCTGGATGTACAAGGTTTCAAACAACCAGTCAATGAGTTTGTTGTTAAGGAACTGGCGCTAGCCCCGCTCTATGAAAATCTCCAACCACGGGTATTTTTATTCAAACCGACAACATGGTGGTGTAAACTCTCAACAGTCAAGTATAAGAGCACAAATCTCTGGTTAGTTTGAAATTTTTTTGCGAAATACTTTGCAGGATGCAAGAGTTGTGTACGTGAAAGGTGCTGAGAAAAAACAATGGCTCGAACAATTTAATTTGCTAGTGTGTGATATGGAGAGTATACGCTGTCCATCATTGCAGAGACTTAAATCCGAAGCACTGGAACCACTGTGCCCCTACCACAAATTCTCCTACAAAGCCAACTGTGCCCTACGGAATGTTCAACTACTAAAAAAATTTTACCACGAAAATACTCCATCACTTCTCCCTTGTTGAGAATACAATCATGGAAGCAGACTACCACTTCCACTAGTAAGAAACTGAACTCAATGCATATTAAATAAGAAATTATTGCAGAAGCTGTTGTTAAATAATTAAAAAAATGAAGATTGTAAGTTTTAAGGAAGAACCCACTATTCACGTAATGTATGTTTGGAATTATTTGAGTCGCGCTGCTCGTCGTGGGGAGTGGGAGCAGGCAGCGCGCGACAGAGAACGTTTCAGAATGCAAATAGAAAGAACAAAATGTATCATCGAGCCTGTACTTTTAAAAAAATATATTGAATTTGTGCAAAATAAATGTAACCCAATCACTTATCTGACGTTTATTCATTTTTATACCCATCTCTATACTCCATATCATTTGCATGCTGTCACATTAGAACTTATCGTTAATTTAGATTGAGTTGCGAACCTCCACTCAAAAACATAGCGTGTTTTCCCTTAAGAGACAGAGAGCAAGGCCCCGCCCCGGCCCAAAACTTGGTGCAGGCAGTGTGTTAACCCAATTAGGGAGAGACCGGAGCGCTGCTATGCGCACGCAACTATTTCTCGATTCGAGATTCTCTATGCGTCTCTATAGCAATCTGTCGATTCGACACTTTTTTGCGTGTGCTAAAGCGCGAAAGAGGGCGCTGGGGTCGAGTCGTCAGCTATACTGTGTTCACGTTGAGACACGTTGACGCGAGCTATACCAATACGATTCATTACTCGGCTATTCGCCTGCATCTTTTTCTCGATTCGATACTTTTTGCGTGTCTATAGCAAACTGCCGACGCGATCGTATACTGTTTTCTCTATGTGAAGTAAGCAAAAGAGAGATATAAAAGCACACACACACATACTCATAATAAAGTAGAAAACCCTACAGCTTTGCTAATTTCGGCGGCGACGGTGGCGGGGGCGGCGGCGGGGGCGGCGCGGACCGCACACACGCAGTTCTGCTGATTCGCGTGTGTGACGCGCGGGCGGGTCGCGGTTATTAGCTAATTTTACCACCGCGGTAATTAGCGATATCCCCGGCATACGCGCAAACCAGCTGATTAAAGCGCGAATAAGCTTATCCGCCGCGGTAATTAGATGATTTCACCGCCGCGACAATAAGGACAGTCCCCCGGCACATGCGCACATCAGATGATTAAGCGCATGCGGCACGAATAAGCTTATCAACCGTGGCGATAAGCTAATTACCCACGGTCAACCACTTCAGCGAATGACCTTCCGGAATATCTGGCCAGGTCGACTAAAGCTCGGCTAGTCGACCGGGCAGAGCCCTCGGGGAAGTGGGGCAGAACCCCCTTTGCTTATCTACTGTGAAACATGCCCAAAACCGAGTGCGAAAGTTGATAGGGAAAGAGAAAAAGAAAAGAAGGGGAAAAGGAAAAGTCGAGAGAGGTTACCGTGGAGAATCTTGCGCTCTTATCATCACTTGCAAAAGCAGTTACGCCAAATGTTTTTAATAAAAATATGATGAGATTGAGATACGAGAGAGCGAAAAGAATTGTAGTTTTAATATAGGTGGTACGATTAACTCGGCCCCGGAAATTTTTTTTAATTCCGCTCTGACTCAAGCCAACTCGGGGCGGTCTGTAACAAATGAAAAAATTTTATGTAAGCTAGATCAAGTAGAGAAGACATTAAATTCAATTGCAACAATTGAATTTTTGGTTAAAAATATTTGTGATGGATTGCAGGAAATTAATAAAAAAATTGAAAACCAGAATTCAGTGTTGGCAGAAATTCGGGCAAATCAGGCCACCATGGTTGATGAGAATAAAAAGCTCAGGGACAGAGTGGATTTATTAAATGGTAATATTGAAAGTAATGCTGAAAATAATGCAATTTTAAATTTTGAAACTATTAATGAAAATTTTTCAAATCTTAATGATAAGCTGGAATCTAGGCTACAAGAAAAAATAAATACTCTAGATGTAAGAGTACATTCTTTTATGAAAAGTCTAGATTCCAGTTTGGTTTCCAGGGTCGAAGGCATTGTGCAGACCATCTACCCACCATCACACACATAAATCTGCCAACAGAAAAAATTATTGAACACGAGCGTGGTGGTGAGTCCGGTAAGCTCGTGATCTCAAGCCTGATAGATTGTTCTGCTTGAGGCTTAGCGCTTGATGATTACGCGTTTGTCGTGCTCGCTACTGCCTTCTATTATAAGAGACAGAAAAGAACTCGTCCAGAAAAGAACTCGTCCATCTAGTCATGAAGGAGAAAAATAAACATACACGTTTTAATACAAGGGATCTTGATCTTTCCCTTTTGGGAGAGAAGTCTGTGGCCTGTCTGTACCAGTCACTGATTTTTATAAATGAATATCTGGAATATGATACATACAAGAATTTTCAATTTTTAAAAGATTATGCAAAAGCCTTAAATATTAAATTCATTTGGCACAGACAGAGCAAGTTTCTTGCTAGGAGAAGGGGGGTGAGAGAGTTTTTCCTTTCTCTACTGCTGCGGATTAGGATGCTATTGCTAACGCATCCGCAGCAAGCACAGTCATCTTACCTGTTAATGATAATAATAAAATTAAAAACAAATATAATTTACAAAAACAACAACAAAGGCAGAATACAACAGAAAGTAATAATACAGATACATTAGATACATTAAATGAAGATAACAATTTGAATGATGATAATAGAAATATGGATAATTATGGCGTGAATAAAGAAAATAAAAAAGATAGTTGCAATGATAAGAAGAGAAAAAATAAGAATAAAAACAAAACATGACTGGATGGAGGATCATCGGGATGCTGCAAAGGGAGTAAAGGGGTCTTGCAAGTGGGATTTCTTAATGTGAACTCACTTAGAGCGCACATTGAGCAGATCCGTCAACATCATCATGACAACCCCTCCTACCATCTGTTTGGGATAGCGGAAACATGGCTGGGCCCGACTATCTCGGACGACGTCATTCAGTCCCAGGTTATAAACTTTACAGGCAGGACAGAAATATTAATGGGAGTGGAGTTGCCCTATTAATAAAAGAAAAGCTAAAGTCTATGCTCTTAACAACATTAAAAACAGAAGGAAAAGGGTTGCAAATGAAACCTGAATATATCTTTTGCAGTGTTCAGGAGGGCGACTCTACACATATTCTTGTTTCGGTCATTTACAGGCCTCCAAAAATACCTTTTATCAAAGATGCGGATCTGTTAGATAGATTGCGAACATTATGTTTCGATTATAGTCATAAAATTATCATGGGGGATCTGCATGCCGATCTCTTTAAACGAAACACTGATGCTAAGTTTGTTCGCAAACTTTCAGCGGAGCTTTCATTACAGTTAGTCTAGCATGGGGCCACTCATCATACCCACGTCTCACACGTGGATAGACGTCATTCTTGTCGACGACAATGATACTCTCGCTGATAAATAGAACGTAGCATAAATAGAAGCCGGCTAGCTTTCACAGTAACCATAGTATCATTGAGGTTAGCATTTTGTGTCCTGTAAAATCGGTGAATAATGACACATTTATTTATCGCGATTTTAAGGGTATTTTATCGAATTCACTGATAGAATATTTGTCTTGCTGTGACTGGTCGGTACTAAGCGAAGATAACTATAATACTGAGGTTGCCCTAGACAGTCTCTGTAATAATCTCATAGCAGCAGTTAACGAGTTGACACCGGAGAAAAGATTTGTGCCCAGAAAGGGCAAACTGCCATGGATTAGTGCAGAGATAGACCAGCTAAACAAAAAACGGGACGTTCCTTATCGGCGTTACAAACGGACAAGCAAAGCGGAATATCTATTAGAATTCTTGAATTTGAGGGATCTTTCTAACAAAATAATAGACGATGCACGGACCACTTATTACAACAACCATTTGTTTGATGCTCTTGAAAATAGCAATGCATGGAAAGAATTAAGAGACCTGGAACTCCTCCTCAAGTAGAGAGTGGATTTGAATGGTTTTGCTCCGTAGTAGCTAAATGAGCACTTTGCCGGGGTGTCGGTCTCTAATCCGGACGAAAGTGAGAAGAGGGCAAGAATTATTCAGAGCGCGCAGGAAAGCGGTTTTTCATTTAAGCAGGTAACCACAGCAGATGTGGTTCTTGCCATCTTTCATTTTTCGTCACAGGCGAGGATGACATTCCTCAAAGTATGATCGTTAAGGCCCTCCCTGTCCTAGGGAAGTTCTTGGTGAATCTGTTAAATTCCTCTCTACGCAGGGGTATTTTTCTAGTCCTATAGAAGAGGACAAAGGTGAGGCCTCTTAAAAAAAAGACAGCACCAACATCGCTCACGGATTTCCGTCCAATTGCCTTACTTCATTTCCTTTTGAAGGTGCTGGAGAAGATCGTCCATGACCTGATTCAGGAGCATCTTTCAGAGGTTGGGTCGCTAGATCTAAAACAGACTGGTTTTCGTAAGCATCATTCAACTCAGACTGCTCTACCCAGACTTACAGACCAAATACGGATAGGTATCGACAAGAAACTTATGACTGTGCTTTTACTCTTCGATTTCAGTAAGGCATTCGACTCGATATCACATGCTCGTCTTCTTGACAAGCTGAGATTGATGGGGTTTTCCAGGACTGTACTTTTGTGGATCAACTCGTATCTTCCGGGGAGAAAACAATGTGTTTTTACTAGTAAGTTCGGCAGGCTATCATGGCTTGGCACAAGTTTAGGTGTTCGCAGGGTTCAGTCCTGGGACCCCTGTTGTGTTGCCTCTACATCAACGACGTACGTGACGTCCTCACTCCTCGGAGCGTTGAACATATTTTATATACAGATGATTTACAAATTTATATTCAGGTACCCCGAGAGTGTCCGCATGAGGGAATGGGGAAGCTTGAGATGTCAGCAAAGGCGGTGTCGGACTGGGCGACTGGCGCTTCTCTAAAGCTAGATGTAGCGAAGACATAAGCTATTATTTTCAGTTGTAACAAGTATGTTAGAGTTTTTTTCTGATCCTGTCCGCTGTATTCGGCTTGGGGATGATGTCCATATCCCCTTTTCCGAGACTGTCACTAATCTTGGTGTTGTGCTGGATTCAAAACTTTCTTGGAGACCACACGCTGGTACACCACTGAGGCATTGCGTAAACAACTTGCAACAGTTCTGTTGTTCCCTCACCTACTGCTCGGTGGTTTTTCTCGATGCCTCTCAGGAGTTAAGAAATCAACTACAAGTACTGCAGAATTCATGTGTGAGATATATACTAGGTGTTAGGGGAGATGAGCACATTTCTCCCCATAGGACTGCTCTTGGCTGGTTGCGTACTGATACTAGGAGACGATACTTTATTGGGGTACTTATGTACAAAATCATGCGTATGCGTTCACCAGACTACCTAAAATGTCTCTTTTCTAGGTATGTGCCTAGAGCAACCGATAGGGAAGAAATAAAAGAAGGGAAACAACAGGTTCCAATAGCAGGGTACGCATTTATGGAATTCTCTTCCTGCTAAAATTCGTCATCTACCATCACTCAGCAGATTCAAGACTGCTTTGAGGAGATTCCTTCTCAACCTAGATTAGATTGTTAAATATAGATTAAGCGACATGTGAGCCTGTCCTAATCCTGTACATCGTCCTGTTCTAATTTATTATCCTTTATATCATGATTCGAGTGTGTATGTAATTTGAAGAAATAATGGACAGACGTTATGTAAGTGATGAGGTGCAATGCTCGCGCAACCTTGCTGTAACTTGTTTGTAGACCATTTTGTATATAGATTTAAATTTTAAAGGAATGACGTGATAGATTTTAAAGACTGAATTTTTACTATATTTGTAACTTATCTGTGATATTACTATTTTTTATTTTCTTAAACGTATTAAACTAAATCTTAGGCATAAGCATGACCGTGATATCACAAAGTGAAAAAGAACGTGTATATATATATTGAGACTGTATTTAAATTTTGTAAAAAAAGTTACAAAAAAAAATTATATCTATCTATCTATCCCTTCCTCCCTCCTTCTCTCTCTCTCTAGTTCTCTCTCTCTCTCTCTCTCTCTCTCTCTCTCTCTCTCTCTCTTTCTCTCTCCACACCTTGATAATTCTGAATCAACTATAGATTATGCATGCGTCAGTGATTTAAACCGAATTTCGAGTCACGAACAGATTGAGGCCTCAAGCATTTCTCATCATGATGTTATTTCTCTCGAGTCAACTTTCCCCGTGTGCAGCGGCTCGAATGATTCTCTCACTTTTAGATCGCGTCGCTTGTTTATACTCAACGACTTTCTGCACGACTTATCTAATAGTATCGGTGGATAGGAAAGTCGAAATATACTCCTTTATTGTTTTTGAAGACATATGACAAACATGCGCTTCTTATAACGATTACTAAAAGACGTCGGAACACCCCCTGGATTACGCGCGAGATTAAATGGCTTATTACAGCCCGAAACAAGGCATATCCTCGATGTAGAAGGAATGGACCAGACGATGACAAGCGAATTTATAAAACTCTGCGCAATTATGTGAAACTCTCCATTCGAATCTCTCGTTCTAATTACATTCGCTCTAAAATACTGGCTAGTTCGAATAGCAAGTCCTTATGGAATTTCATGCGGGGACTGGGAGTAAACAGTAAAAATACAAGCATAGAACCTCTACCTGTTAGTGCAAACGTGCTTAACAGGCATTTTGTAGGCGATTCAAGCTCAGCCTCAGAGATTTCTTTTTCATTTGCTTTTTCATTCTTTTTCATATTGTAAATTTGTAAAATATTAAACTTGCATTACAAAAAAAACTAAAACTCATAAATTCATTTTTTGAAATAAATAACAGAAAATCTACGAATCTTAAAATCTATTTTTAAGTCGCCAATCCACAATAAAATGAATAAAATGAATATTCCACACTTCTTGTGCAAAGGCCAATTTTGCACGCGTTGTATGGAAAAATATTGACTTAATTTTATAACTTTCCTTAGCTCAAATTATAATCATATAAAAACTAATAAAGAATTGATTAGTTACTTGAAAATATGAATGTGATGTCATGAAGCAAAATCTAATATAATATATTGTTCTTTTTTATTTATGTCGATTAATGAAAAGAGATTATACGAGGGGTATTCAAAAAGTAAGTTTCCCTGTGTTGGGAAAAAAATAAAACACTAGTTTTAGGCTATAAAAATAATTTGACTTTATTCTTTTACTCTTAAACTATTTTTCTACATAGTCGCCTTGGAGTTCAATACATTTTTTGTATCTGTTTGCAAGCTTAAACAAACCTTCCTTAAAAAATGGCGTGCCCTGTTTTTTGATTCACGATTTAACAACTTTTCGATTTCGTCATTTGAAGCGAAGTGCTGGCCACCCAAACTTTCTTTTAACTTTGGGAAAAGGAAATAGTCACTTGGTGCGAGGTCTGGAGAGTAAGGTGGGTGGTCGAAAATTCCCCATTTGAATTTCTGAAGTAAGGTTTGTGTTTTTTTGGTAGAATGAGGCCGAGCGTTGTCATGAAAAAGCAAAACTTTTTTTGACAATTTTCCAGAGCGTTTCTGTTTAATGGCATTTCTGAGTTTCTGTAACACTTCACAATATCTATCTGCATTAATTGACTGTGAATCTGGTTGCTGTTTAACCCTTTTGCAGTTAAAAAACGGATAATTGCACGTAATTCACAATCGGACCCGCTTTGCACTGGTAGCTCTATGATTGTCGAGCTCGTACTGTTGAAAAAAGTATTCTTGGCCACCAAAACCAATTCCGCTCTTATCGGTAGAACCTAAACTGAAATTATGATCAGCTCCAGTCCGCTAGGTGGCGTCTGAGAAAAACGCCAAAATAGGGAAACTTACTTTTTGAATACCCCTCGTAGGTACAGCAACTGGAGAGATTTTATTTCATAGTAGGATTTGGTTCAAGAATAAATATAATTGTGCTGACAAAGGAAATTCATACTTGCTACAATTTTTACCTTTTTATAAAGGTACTTTTTGTACATAGATATTTAAAGGAGAATACTGCAATACAATATTGTTTGAATCGCATTTAATACCGTATCAGATAAGTTAGCTTCCATAACTTTTTCAGTTTAAAATGATTTTGTATAGTATTGAAAGTCTAAACTTTTGTGTCGCATACAAACTCCTTCTACCTTAGAGTATTGGCTTCGAATCTTTGAGTATCAAACTCAGTAAGGTATAAGAAACAAAGCTTTGTGTTAACTATTTTCTGTTTCGAAAGTCTGCAGTATTAATTTGGAAGAAAATATCTTAGCTTCTGATGTAGAAAAAACTATCCCGGGCTGAATTTCCCACTTAAAATATTAAATATTTCGTGAGAATTCGTGAGTGACTCCTGCAGTTGATTATTATAGAAGTGTTTAAACATTTAATTTTAATTTCATTATCAGGCATTTAAAAGAATATAAATTCATAAATATTACTATTGGCGAAATGTAGAATAGTGAGGTTGGTTATAATAACGCGAAGAGAATAGTAACGCAATGTTTCCACAATACTGGAAATATTTGCTGCAATATGTTGCCAATATGGTTTCCATATTTTGCCGATAACAATATCCAAAATGAATCTTCTCTCAGTGCACAATCTATCCAAAATTGTATGTTGCACTTTGCTTTTTTATATTTATATAGTTTTACCTCTATTTATTTATTTTAATATTTTGTGGTACATAATTAATAGATGTTATTAATAATTATGCAAGTTAACGATGACTTATAAAAAGAAACAAATCTTTTTGATCATAAGAGCTACAGAATGTTCTTAATAAAGACGCATAACCTATAGGGTAACATATCTAACTCCCGACTTATTCACCAGCCTTTTGCAATTACTGTAATACTATCACTACATAGACAGTACAGATTTTTTTGTTTTAAGTCATTCTTTAATATATTTGGTTTAAAAGAAAAAGTACATATGTCACAGTATATTCATTTTCATTTGTAAGTAAAAAAAATAAAATAAATGCTTCGGAAACCGTATTACTGACACACGATCTAACACCTAACCTCAATGATATTTAAAAAGCACATTAATGTATAGGACGTATCGCTAACATACCATCTACTGACATCTAATTGAAAATTATAATGCAATAAATTAATTAATCCTTAGAGATCCAGAATTTAAAAAATTTTAAAAGCTCATTATTCCTTTAAATCGTAATGTAAGGTCCCCCACTTTGACTCAAACCATGGTCGAATGTTGGCGAATCAACCCATGACGTCTATAGACATCATTTCGGTCTGGTACAGTATAGTCCAGTCTTAAGATTTTCAAAATTTTTGGATTCCATTTTCATTTATTAATAACTTTTGTAAAATTCATCCCATGGTCTTGACAGAGATGAATAGGGAGATCGCCAACAGTGTTGGGCACCCGACCGTTCAAAAGTGCTCCAAATGACTATGTTCAAGTCGCAAGAGCAAAATATCTTAATAAAACTTGTCCAATTCATCGGACGACTACCTTCACGTTGCTCGCACAGTCGTTCACCGCGAATATGCATTCCGTTCCGTTCGTTCCTCCATTTACGAGTTTATATTTGAAAATTGCATCGAAAAATTCGCAGGCACATCAGCTGATGTAAAGTAACATCTGCGT